>JANJXV010000067.1:1285000-1295000 GCA_024803745.1 Megascapheus bottae | reverse complement strand
GTTATGGTTAGGGTTAGGGTTTGGGTTAGGGTTAGTTGTAGGTTTAGGGTAAGGGTAAGGGTTAGGGTTACAGTTAGGGTTAAGGTTAGGGTTAGGGATAGGGTAAGAGTAAGGCTTAGAGTTAGGGTTAGGGTTAGGTTTAGGGTTAGAGTTAGGGTTAGGTTTAGGGTAAGGGTAAGGTTAAGGTTATAGTTAGGCTTAGGGTTAGGGTTACGGTTAAGGTTAGGTTAGGGTTAGGGTAAGGGTAAGGGTAAGGGTAAGGGTAAGGGTTAGGATTGGTGTTAGGGTTAAGTTTAGGGTTGGGGTAAGTTTAAGTGTTAGGGTTAGGGTTAAGGTTAGGGTTAGGGTTGGGGTAAGGGTTAGGGTTAGGGTTACGGTTAGGGTTAGGCATTAGGGTTAGGGTTAGTGTAAGAGTTAATGTTAGAGTTAGGGTTAGGTTTAGGGTTAGGGTAATGGTAAGGCTTAGGATTAGGGTTAGGGTTAGGGTAAGGGTAAGTGTTAGGGTTAGGGTAAGGGTTAGGTTTACGGTTACAGTTTGGGTTAGGGTTAGGGTAAGGGTAAGGATTAAGGTTAGGGTTAGGGTTAGGGTTAGGGTTAAGTTTAGGGTAGGGTTAGGGTAAGGGTAACGGTTAAAGTTAGGGTTAGGGTTAGGGTCAGGGTTAGGGTAAGGGTAAGGCTTAGGGTTAGGGTTAGGGTTAGGGTAAGGGTAAGGGTTAGGGTTAGGGTAAGGGTTAGGGTCAGGGTTAGGGTAAGGGTAAGGCTTAGGGTTAGGGTTAGGGTTAGGGTAAGGGTAAGGGTTAGGGTTAGGGTAAGGGTTAGGTTTACGGTTACAGTATGGGTTAGGGTTAGGGTAAGGGTAAGGATTAAGGTTAGGTTTAGGGTTAGGGTTAGGGTTAAGTTTAGGGTAGGGTTAGGGTAAGGGTAACGGTTAAAGTTAGGGTTAGGGTTAGGGTAAGGGTTAGGGTTAGTGTTAGGGTAAGAGTAAGTGTTAGGGTTAGGGTTAGGGTTAGGGTTAGGGTTTGGGTTAGGGTTAGGTTTAGGGTTAGGTTTAGAATAAGTGTAAGTGTTAGGGTTAGGGTTAGGGTTATTAGTTAGGGTTAGGGTTAGGGTTAGGGTAAGTGTAAAGGTTAGGGTTAGAGTTAGGGTTAAGGTAAGGGTAAGGGTTTGGTTTAGGGTTAGGTTTAGGGTTAGGGTAAGTGTAAGTGTTAGGGTTAGGGTTAGGGTAAGGATAAGGGTTAGGGTTAGGATTAGGGTTATTAGTTAAGGTGATGGTTAGGGTTAGGGTAAGGTTAAGGGTTAGGGTATGGTTAGGCTTAGTTTTAGGGTAAGGTAAGGGTTAGGGTTAGGTTAAGGGTTAGGGTTAGAGTAAGGGTTAGGGTTAGGGTTAGTGTTAAGTTTATGGTTAGGTTAAGGGTAAGTGTTAGGATTAGGGTTGGGTTTATGGTTCGGGTTAGGTTTAGGGTAAAGGTTAGGGTTAGGTTTAGGCTTAGGGTTAGGGTAAGGGTTAGGTTTAGGGTTAGGGTTAGGGTTAGGGTAACGGTAAGGGTTAGGGTTAGGGTTAGGGATAGGGGAAGGTTTTGGTTTAGGGTTAGGTTTAGGTTTACGGTAAGGGTAAGGGTTAGGGTTAGGGTTAGGGTTAAGTTTACGTTTAGGGTTAGAGTAAGGGCATGGGTTAGGGTTATTGTTAGGGCTAGGGTTACGGTGAGGGTTACGGTTAGGGTTAGGGTAAGGGTAAGGGTTAGGGTTAGCCTTAGGGTTAGGGTTAGTGTTAGAGTTAGGGTTCGGTTTGGGGTTAATGTGAGGGTAAGGGTAACGGTAACGGTTAGGGTTAGGGTTAGGGTTAGGTTTAGGGTTATGTTAAGGGTTAGGTTTAGGGTTAGGATTAGGGTTAGGGTTAGGGTAAGGGTAAGGGTTAGGGTTAGGGTTAGGGTTAGGGTTAGGGTAAGGGTGAGGGTTAGGGTTAGGGTTAGGTTTAGGGTTTGGGTTAGGGTTAGGTTTAGGATTAGGGTAAGTGTAAGGGTTAGATTTAGGGTTAGGGTTTTTGTTAGGGTTAGGGTTTGGGTAAGGGTAAGGGTTAGGGCTAGGTTTAGGGTTAGGAGTTAGGGTTAGGTAAACGTAAGGGTTAGGGTTAGGGTTAGGGTTAGGGGTAGGTTTACGTAAGGATTAGGGTTAGGATTAAGTTTAGAGTTAGGGTTAGGGTAAGGGTAAGGGTTAGGGTTAGGGTTAGGATTAGAGTTAGGGTTTGGGTTAGGATTAGGTTTAGGTAACGGTAAGGGTAAGGGTTAGGGTTAGGGTAAGGGTTAGGGTGAGGGTTAGGTTTAGGGTTAGGGTAAGGGTAAGCGTTAGGGTTAGGGTTAGGGTTAGGGTAAGGGTTAGGATTAGGGTTAGTGTAAGGGTAAGGTTTAGAGATAGGGTTAGGGTAAGTTTAAGGTTTAGGGTTAGGGTTAGTTTCAGTGTTAGGTTTAGGTTTAGGGTTAGGGTAAGGGTAAGGGTTATGGTTAGGGTTTGGGTTTGGTTAGGGTTAGGTGTAGGGTTAGGGTAAGGGTAAGGGTTAGGGTTACGGTTAGGGTTAACGTTAGGGTTAGGGATAGGATAAGAGTAAGGCTTAGAGTTAGGGTTAGGGTTAGGTTTAGGGTTAGAGTTAGGGTTTGGTTTACGGTAAGGGTAAGGTTAGGGTTATAGTTAGGCTTAGGGTTAGGGTTAGGGTTAAGGTTAGGTTAGGGTTAGGGTAAGGGTAAGGGTAAGGGTTAGGGTTAGGGTTAGGGTTAAGTTTATTATAAGGATAGGGGTTAGGGATAGGGTTAGGGTTAGGGTTTGGGTTAGGGTTAGGTTTAGGGTTAGGGTAAGATTAAGGGTTAGGTTTAGAGTTAAGGTTAGGGTTAGGGTTGAGGTAAGGGTTAGGGTTAGGATTAGGGTTAGGTGTTAGAGTTAGGGTTAGACTTAGGGTTAGGTTTAGTGTTAGGGTAAGGGTCAGCCTCAGGGTTAGGCTTAGGGTTAGGGTTAGGGAAAGGGTAAGGGGTAGGGTTAGGGTTAGGGTTAGGGTTAGGCGTTAGGGTTATGGTTAGTGTAAGAGTTAGGGTTAGAGTTAGGGTTAGGTTTAGGGCTAGGATTAGGTGTAGGACTTTGGGTTAGGATTAGGGTTAGGGTTAGGGAAAGGGTAAGGGGTAGGGTTAGGTTTAGGGTTAGGGTTACGTAAGGGTTAGGGTTAGGATTAAGTTTAGGGTTAGGGTTAGGGTAAGGGTAAGGTTTAGTGTTAGGGTTAGGGTTAGGGTTTGGGTAATGGTTAGAGTTAGGGTTAGGGTTAGGGTTAGGGTTTGGGTTAGGGTTAGGTTTAGCGTTAAGGTAAGGGCAAGGGTTAGGGTTAGGGTTAGGGTTAGGGTTAAGTTTAGGGTTAGGGTTCTGGTAAGAGTAAGGGTTAGGGATAGGGTTAGGGTTAGGGGTTAGGGTTAGTGTTAGGGTTAGGGTAAGGGTAAGGGTTAGGTTTAGGGTTAGGTTTAGGGTTAGGGTTAGGGTTTGGGTTAGGGTTAGTTTTGGGGTTAGGCTTGGGTTAGGGTTAGGATAACGGTAAGGATTGGGGTAAGGGTTAGGGTGAGGGTTAGAGTTAAGTTTAGGGTAGGGTTAGGGTAACGGTAACGGTTAAGGTTAGGGTTAGGGTTAGGGTAAGAGTAAGGGTTAGGGTTAGGGATAGGCTTAGGATTAGGGTTTGGGTTAGGGTTTGGTTTAGGGTTTGGGTAAGGGTAAGGGTTAGGATTAGGGTTAGGGTTAGGGTAAGGGTAAGGGTTTGGGTTAGGGTTATTGTTAGGGTTAGGGTTAGGGTAAGGTTTAGGGTTAGGGTTAGGGTACAGGTTAGGGTTAGGGTTAGGGTTAGGGTAAGGTTTAGGGTTAGGGTTAGGGTAAGGGTTAGGGTTAGGTTTAGGGTTAGGGTTAGGTTTAGGGTAATGATAATGTTAGGTTTAGGGTTAGGGTTAGGGTCAGGGTAGGTGTTAGGATTAGGGTAAGGGTTAGGGTGAAGGTTTGGGTTAGGGTTAGGTTTAGGGTTAGGGTTAGGGTAAGGTTAGAGTTAGGGTTAGGGTAAGGGTAAGGGTTAGGGTTAGGGTTGAGGTTAGGGTTAGGGTTAGGGTTAGTTTTAGGGTTAGAGTAAGGATAAGGGTTAGGGTTACGGTTAGTGTTAGGGTTTGGGTTAGTTTTAGGGTTAGAGTAAGGATAATGGTTAGGGTTAGGGTTAGTGTTAGGGTTTGGGTTAGGTTTAGGGTTTGGGTTAGGGTAAGGATTAGGGTTAGGGTTAGGGTTAGGGTTAGGCTTAGGTTTAAGGTTAGGTTTAGGGTTATGGTTAGGGTTAGGTTTAGGGTTAGGGTTAGTTTTAGGATTAGGTTTAGAGTAAGGGTTAGGGTTAGGATTTGTTTTAGGATTAAGGTTAGGGTAAGGGTAAGGGTTAGAGTTAGGGTTAGGGTTAGGTTTTGGGTAAGGGTAAGGGTTAGGGTTAGGGTAAGGGGTTAGGGTTAGTGTTAGGGTTAGGTTTAGGGTTAGGGTTAGGGTTAGGATTAGGTTTAGGGTTAGGGTAAGGGTAAGGGTTATGGTTAGGGTAAGGGTAAGGGTTAGGGTTAGGTTTATGGTTAGGGTTTGGGTTAGGGTTAGGTTTAGGGTTAAGGTAAGGGTCAGGGTTAGGTTTAGGGTTAGGATTCTGGTTAGGGTTAGGATTAGGGTAAGGGTAAGGGTTAGGGCTAGGTGTAGGGTTAGGAGTTAGGGTTAGGGTTAGAGTTAGGGTTAGGGAAGGGGTAAGGGTTAGGGTTAGAGTTAGGGTTAGGGTTAGGGTAAGGGTTAGGGTTAGGATTAAGGTTAGGGTTAGGGTTAGGGTAAGGGTAAGGGTTAGGGTTAGGGTTAGGGTTAGGGTAATGGTTACGGTTAGGGTTAGGGTTAGGGTTAGGGTTTGGGTTAGGGTTAGGTTTAGGGTTAAGTTAAGGGTAAGGGTTCGGGTTAAGGTTAGGTTTAGGGTTAAGTTTAGCGTTAGGGTTCTGGTAAGGGTAAGGGTTAGCAATAGGGTTAGGGTTAGGGGTTAGGGTGAGGGTTAGGGTTAGGGTAAGGGTTAGGTTTAGGGTTAGGGTTAGGGTTACGTTTAGGGTTTGGGTTAGGGTTAGGTTTGGGGTTAGGGTTCGGTTAGTTTTAGGGTAACGGTAAGGATTAGGGTAAGTGTTAGGGTTAGGGTTAGGGTTAAGGTTGGGGTAGGGTTAGGGTAAGGGTAACGGTTAAGGTTAGGGTTAGGGTTAGGTAGGGGTAGGGGTTAGGGTTAGGGTTAGGCTTAGGGTTAGGGTTTGGGTTAGGGTTAGGGTTAGGTTTACGGTTAGGGTAAGGTTTAGGGTTAGGGTTAGGGTAAAGGGTAGGGTTAGGGTTAGGGTTAGGGTAAGTTTTAGGGTTAGGGTTAGGGTTAGGGTTATGGTAAAGGTTAGGGTTAGGGTTAGGGTTAGGGTTAGGGTTAAGGTTAGGGTAAGGGTAAGTGTTAGGGTTAGGGTTAGTGTTAGGGTAAGGGTAGGGGTTAGGATTAGGGTTAGGGTCAGGGTTAAGGTTTGGGTTAGGGTTAGGTTTAGGGTTAGGGTTAGGGTAAGGGTTAGAGTTAGGGTTAGGGTAAGGGTAAGGGTTAGGGTTTGGGTTAGGGTTAGGGTAAGGGTAAGGGTTAGGGTTAGGGTTAGGGTTAGGTTTAAGGTAAGGGTAAGGTTTATGGTTAGGGTTAGGGTTACGTTTAGGGTTAGGGTTAGGGTTAGGGTTAGTGTAAGTGTAAGGGTTAGGTTTAGGTTTAGGGTTTGGGTTAGGGTTAGGTTTAGTGTTAGTGTTAGGGTTAGAATTAGGTTTAGGGTAAAGATTAGGGTTAGGGTTAGGGTTAGGATTTGGGTTAGGGTTAGGTTTAGGGTTAGGGTAAGGCTAAGGGTTAGGGTTAGGGTTAGGGTAAGGGTAAGGGTTAGGGTTAGGGTTAGGGTTAGGGGATTGGGTTAGGGTTAGGCTTATGGTAAGGGTTAGGGTTAGTGTTAGGGTTAGGGTTAGGGTAAGGGTAATGGTTAGGGTTAGGGTGAGGGTTAGAGTTAGGGTTAGGTTTAGGGTTATTGTTAGGGTTATTTTTAGGGTAACGATAAGGGTAAGGGTCAGGGTTAGGGTTAGGTGTTAGGGTTAGGGTTAGAGTTAGGGGTAGGGAAAGGGTTAGGGTTAGGGTTAGGTTTAGGGTTAAAGTTAGGGTTAGTGTAAGGTTTACGTTTAGGGTTAGGGTAAGGTTTAGGGTTAGGGTTAGTGTTGGTGTAAGGGTTAGGGTCAGGGTTAGGGTTAGGTTTAGGGTTAGGGTTAGGGTAGGGGTAAGGGTTAGGGTTAGGGTTAGGGTTAGGGTTAAGATTAGGGTTAGGGTAAGGGTAAGGTTTAGGGTTAGGGTTAGTGTAAGGGTAAGGGTTAGGGTCAGGGTTAGGGTTAAGATTAGGGTTAGGGTAAGGGTAAGGATTAGGGTTAGGGTTAGTGTAAGGGTAAGGGTTAGGGTTAGGGTTAGGGTTAAGTTTAGGGTTAGGGTTAGGGTAAGGGTAAGGGTTAGAATTAGGGTTAGGGTTAGGGTTAGGGTTGCGGTTAGGGTAAGGGTAAGTGTTAGGAATAGGGTTAGGGTTAGGGTTAGGCTTAGGGTTAGGTTTAGGGTTAGGGTAAGTGTAAGGTTTAGGGTTAGGGTTAGTGTTAGCGTTAGTGTTAGGATACAGGTTAGGGATAGGGTTAGGGTAAGGGTTAGCGTTAGGATTAGTGTAAGGGTAAGGGTTAGGGTTAGAGTTAGTGTTAGGGTTAGGTTAAGGGTAAGGGTTAGGGTTAGGGTTAGGGTTCGGGTTAGGTTTAGGGTTAGGGTTAGGGTAAGGGTCAGGGATAGGTTTAGGATTAGAGTTAGGGTTAGGTTTGGGGTTAGGGTTAGGGTAAGGGTAAAGTTTAGGTTTAGGGTTAGGGTAAGGGTAAGGGTTAGGGTTAGGGTTAGGTTTAAGTTTAGGGTTAGGGTAAGGGTTAGGGTTAGGGTTAGGTTTAGGTTTAGTGTAAGGGTAAGGGTTAGGATTAGGGTTAGTGTTAGGGTTTGGTTTAGGGTTAGGTTTAGGATTAGGGTTAGGTTTAGGGTTAGCTTTAGGGTTAGGGTAAGGGTAATTGTTAGGCTTAGGATGAGGGTGGGCGTTAGGGTTAGGATTAAGGTTAGGGTTATGGTTAGGGTTAAGGTTAGGGTTAGTGTTAGGGTAAGGGTAAGGGTTAGGGTTAGGGTTAGGCTAGGGTTAGGGTTTGGGTTAGGGTTAAGGTTAGGATTAGGGTTTGGTTTGGGGTAAAGAATAGTGTTAGGGTTAGGGTTAGGTTTAGGCTTAGGATTAGAGTAACGGTAACGATTGGGGGTTAGGGTTAGGGTTAGATTTAGGGTTAGGGTTAGGGTCAGGGTTAGGGTTAGGGTTAACATTAGGGTTAGGGTTAGGGTAAGGGTTAGGGTTAGGGTTAGGGTTAGGATTAGGAAAAGGTTAAGGGTTAGGGTTAGGGTTAGGGTTAGGGTTAGGGTTAGGGTAGGGTTAGGGTAAGGGTAACGGTTAAGGTTAGGGTTAGGGTTAGGTAGGGGTAGGGGTTAGGGTTAGGGTTAGGCTTAGGGTTAGGGTTTGGGTTAGGGTTAGGGTTAGGTTTAGGGTAAGGGTAAGGGTTAGGGTTAGGGTTAGGTTTAGGGTAAGTGTAATGGTAAGGGTTTGGGTTAGGGTTAGGGGTTAGGTTTAGGGTTAGGGTAAGGTTTAGGGTTAGGGTTAGGGTAAAGGGTAGGGTTAGGGTTAGGGTTAGGGTAAGTTTTAGGGTTAGGGTTAGGGTTAGGGTTATGGTAAAGGTTAGGGTTAGGGTTAGGGTTAGGGTTAGGGTTAAGGTTAGGGTAAGGGTAAGTGTTAGGGTTAGGGTTAGTGTTAGGGTAAGGGTAGGGGTTAGGATTAGGGTTAGGGTCAGGGTTAAGGTTTGGGTTAGGGTTAGGTTTAGGGTTAGGGTTAGGGTAAGGGTTAGAGTTAGGGTTAGGGTAAGGGTAAGGGTTAGGGTTTGGGTTAGGGTTAGGGTAAGGGTAAGGGTTAGGGTTAGGGTTAGGGTTAGGTTTAAGGTAAGGGTAAGGTTTATGGTTAGGGTTAGGGTTACGTTTAGGGTTAGGGTTAGGGTTAGGGTTAGTGTAAGGGTAAGGGTTAGGTTTAGGTTTAGGGTTTGGGTTAGGGTTAGGTTTAGTGTTAGTGTTAGGGTTAGAATTAGGTTTAGGGTAAAGATTAGGGTTAGGGTTAGGGTTAGGATTTGGGTTAGGGTTAGGTTTAGGGTTAGGGTAAGGCTAAGGGTTAGGGTTAGGGTTAGGGTAAGGGTAAGGGTTAGGGTTAGGGTTAGGGTTAGGGGATTGGGTTAGGGTTAGGCTTATGGTAAGGGTTAGGGTTAGTGTTAGGGTTAGGGTTAGGGTAAGCGTAATGGTTAGGGTTAGGGTGAGGGTTAGGGTTAGGGTTTGGTTTAGGGTTAGGTTTAGGATTAGGGTTAGGTTTAGGGTTAGCTTTAGGGTTAGGGTAAGGGTAATTGTTAGGCTTAGGATGAGGGTGGGCGTTAGGGTTAGGATTAAGGTTAGGGTTATGGTTAGGGTTAAGGTTAGGGTTAGTGTTAGGGTAAGGGTAAGGGTTAGGGTTAGGGTTAGGCTAGGGTTAGGGTTTGGGTTAGGGTTTAGGTTAGGATTAGGGTTTGGTTTAGGTTAAAGAATAGTGTTAGGGTTAGGGTTAGCTTTAGGCTTAGGATTAGAGTAACGGTAACGATTTGGGGTTAGGGTTAGGGTTAGGTTTAGGGTTAGGGTTAGGGTAAGGGTTAGGGTTAGGGTTATTAGGGTTAGG
The DNA here is from genome assembly GCA_024803745.1 of Megascapheus bottae. Classification (NCBI taxonomy): domain Eukaryota; kingdom Metazoa; phylum Chordata; class Mammalia; order Rodentia; family Geomyidae; genus Megascapheus; species Megascapheus bottae. The sequence goes on along the minus strand of JANJXV010000067.1, from coordinate 1,286,142 downwards.
GTTAGGGTCAGGGTTAGGGTTAGGGTTAGGGTTAGGGTTACTGTAAAGGTAATGGTTAGGGTCAGGGTTAGGGTTAGGGTTAGGGTTAGGGTAAGGGTAAGGGTTAGGGTTAGGGTTAGGGTTAGGGTTACGGTTAGGGTAACGGTAAGGGTTAGGATAAGGGTTAGGGTTAGGGTTAGGGTTTGGGTTAGGTTAGGTTTAGGGTTAGTGTAAGGGTAAGGGTTAGGGTTAGGGTTAGTGTTAGGGTTAGTGTTATGGTGAAGGTTAGGGTTAGGGTTAGGGTAAGGGTTAGGGTTTGGTTTAGGGTTAGGGATTAGGGTTTGGATTAGGGTTACGGTAAGGGATAGGTTTAGGGTTAGGATTAGGTTTAGGGTAAGGGTAAGGGATAGGGTTAGTGTTATGGTTAGGGATAGGGTTAAGTTTAGGTTAGGGTTCGGGTAAGGGTAAGGGTTAGGTTTAGGGTTAGGGGTAGGTTTAGGTTTAGGGGTAAGGTTAGGTGTAGTGGTAAGGTTAGGGTTAGGGTTAGGGTTAGGTTTTGGGTTAGGTTTAGGGTAAGGGTTAGGGTTAGAGTTAAGGGTAGGGTTAGGGTTTGGGTAAGCGTTAGGGTTAGGGTTAGGGTTAGGGTTTGGGTTAGGGTTAGGTTTAGGATTAGGGTAATGGTTAGGGTTAGGGTTAGTGTTAGGGTTAGTTTTACGGTGAAGGTTAGGGTTAATGTTAGAGTAAGGGTAAGGGTTAGGGTTAGTGTTAGGGTAAGGGTAACTGTTAGGTTTAGGGTTAGGATTAGGGTTAGGGTTACGGTTAGGGTTAGGGTAAGGGTTAGGGTTAGGGTTAGGGTTACGGTTAGGGTTAGGGTAAGGGTAAGGGTTAGGGTTAGGGTTAGGGTTAGGGTAAGGGTTTTGGTTAAGGTTAGGTTTACGGTTAGGGTAAGGGTAAGGGTTAGGTTTAGTGTTAGGGTTCTGGTTAGGGTTACGGTTAGGGTAAGGGTAAGTGTTAGGACTAGGTTTAGGGTTAGGAGTTAGGGTTAGGGTTAGGGTTAGGTTTAGGGAAAGGGTAAGGCTTAGGGTTAGGGTTAGGGTTAGGGTAGGGATTAGGGTTAGGATTAAGGTTAGGGTTAGGGTTAGGGTAAGAGTAAGGGTTAAGGT
>JANJXV010000067.1:1217500-1280000 GCA_024803745.1 Megascapheus bottae | reverse complement strand
AGGATAAGTGCCAGGGTTAGGATTAGGGTTAGGTTTAGGTTTACGGTTAGGGTTAGGGTTAGGGTAAGGGTAAGTGTTAGGTTTAAGGTTAGGGTTAGGGTTAGGCTAAGGGTAAGGGTTAGGTTTAGGGTTAGGGTAAGAGTAAGGGTTAGGGTTAGGGTTAGGTTAGGGTTAGGGTTTGGGTTAGGGTTAGGTTTAGGTTTAGAGTAAGGATAAGGGTTAGGGTTAGAGTTAGGGTTAGGGTTAGGGTTAGAGTAAGTTTTAGGTTTAGCGTTAGGGAAAAGTTAAAGGTTAGGGTTAGGGTCAGGGTTAGGGTTTGGGTTTGGGTTAGGGTAAGGCTTAGGGTTAGGGTTAGGATTAGGTTTAGGATTAGGGTTAGGGTAAGGGTAAGTGTTAGGGTTAGGGTTAGTGTTAGGTTTAATGTTAGGGTTAGGGTAAAGGTTAGGGTTAGGGTTACGGTTGGGTTTAGGGTTTGGGTTAAGGTTAGGGTTAGGGTAAGGGTAAGGGTAAGGGTTAGGGTTAGGGTTAGGGTTAGGGTAAGGGCTAGGGTTAGAGTTAGGGTAGGGTTAGGGTTAGGGTTAGGCTAGGGTTAGGGTTAGGGTTAGGTTTAGGTTTAGGGTAAGGTTTAGGGTTAGGGTTAGGGTTAGGTTTAGGGTACGGGTTAGGGTTTGGTTTAGGGTTAGGTTTAGGGTTAGGGTAAGGGTAAGGTTTAGGGTTAGGGTTAAGGTTAGGGTTAGGGTAAAGGTAAGGTTAAGGGTTAGGGTTAGGGTTATTAGTTAAGGTTATGGTTAGGGTTAGGGTAAGGTTAATGGTTAGGGTAGGGTTAGGGTTAGGGTTAGGGGAAGGGGAAGGGTTAATGTTAGGATTAGGGGTTAGGGTTAGGGTTAGGGTAATGGCATGGTTAGGGTTAGGGTTAGGGTTAGGGTAAGGTTTGGGTTAGGGTTAGGTTGAGGATTAGGTTAGGGTAAGTGTTAGTATTAGGGTTTACGATTAGGATTTGGGGTAGAGTTAGGTTTAGGGTTAGGGTAAGGGTAAGGGTTAGGGTTAAGGTTTAGGGTTAGGGTTAGGGTTAGGTTAGGGTTAAGGATAGGGTTAAGGTTAGGGTAAGGATAAGGGTTAGGTTTAGGGTTAAGGTTAGGTTTAGGTTAAGGTTTGGGTTAGGGTTAGGGTGAGGATTAGGTTAGGGTAAGTGTTAGTATTAGGGTTTACGATTAGGATTTGGGGTAGAGTTAGGTTTAGGGTTAGGGTAAAAGTTAGTGTTAGGGTAAAGGGTTAGGGTTAGGGTTAGGGTTAGGTTAGGGTTAAGGATAGGGTTAGGGTTAGGGTAAGGATAAGGGTTAGGTTTAGGGTTAGGGGTTAGGGTTAGGGTTACGGTAAGGGTAAGGGTTAGGGTTAGGGTTAGGGTTAAGTTAAGGGATAGGGTTAGGGTAAGTGTAAGTGTTTGGGTTAGGGTTAAGGTTAGGGTTAGGGTTAGGTTTAGGGTAAGGGTAAGGGTTAGGGTTAGGGTAAGGGTTGGGATTAGGGTTAGGGTTATGGTTACGGTTAGGGTAAGGGTAAGGGTTATTGTTAGGGTTAGGCTTAGGGTTAGGGTAAGGGTTAGGTTTACGGTTAGTATAAGAGTAAGGATTAGGGTTAGGGTTAGGGTAAGGGTAAGGGTGAGTGTTAGGGTTAGGGTTAGGGTTAGGCTTAGGTTTAGGGTAAGTGTCAGGGTTAGGATTAGTGTTAGGTTTAGGTTAGGGTTAGGGATATGGGAAGGGTTAGGGTTAGGTTAAAGGTTATGGTAAGGGTAAGGGTTGGGGTTAGGGTTAGGGTTAGGGTTAAGTTTAGGATTAGGGTTAGGGTAAGGGCAAGGGGTAGGGTTCGGGTTAGGGTTAGGGGTTAGGTTTAGGTTTATCGTTAGGGTTAGTTTACGGGTTAGGGTTAGGGTTAGGCTAAAGGTAAGGGTTAGGGTTAGGGTTAGGGTTAGGGTTCTCATTAGGGTTAGGGTTAGTGTTAAGGTTAGGGTCAGGGTTAGTGTAAGGGTAAGTGTTAGTGGTAGGGTTAGGGTTATTTGTTAGGGTTAGGGTTAGAGTTAGGGTAAGGGTAAGGGTTAGGGTTAGGGTAATGGTTAGTGTTAGGGTTAAGGGTTAGGGTTATGGTTAGGGTTAGGTTAGGGTTAAGGATAGGGTTAGGGTTAGGGTAAGGATAAGGGTTAGGGTTAGGGTTAGGGGTTAGGGTTAGGGTTAGGGTAATGGCATGGTTAGGGTTAGGGTTAGGGTTAGGGTAAGGGTTGGGTTAGGGTTAGGGTGAGGATTAGGTTAAGGTAAGTGTTAGTATTAGGGTTTACGATTAGGATTTGGGTTAGAGTTAGGTTTAGGGTTAGGGTAAGGGTAAGGGTTAGGGGTAGCATTAGGTTTAGCGTTAAGGTTGTGGTTAGGGTTAGCGTAAGGGTCAGAGTTAGGGTTAGGGTTAGGGGTTAAGGTTAGGGTTAGGGTAAGGGTTAGGGTTAGGGTTAGGGTAAGGGTCAGGGTTAGGGTTAGGGTTAGGGTTAGGGTTCTCATTAGGGTTAGGGTTAGTGTTAAGGTTAGGGTCAGGGTTAGTGTAAGGGTAAGTGTTAGTGGTAGGGTTAGGGTTATTTGTTAGGGTTAGGGTTAGAGTTAGGGTAAGGGTAAGGGTTAGGGTTAGGGTAATGGTTAGTGTTAGGGTTAAGGGTTAGGGTTATGGTTAGGGTTAGGTTAGGGTTAAGGATAGGGTTAGGGTTAGGGTAAGGATATGTGTTAGGGTTAGGGTTAGGGGTTAGGGTTAGGGTTAGGGTAATGGCATGGTTAGGGTTAGGGTTAGGGTTAGGGTAAGGGTTGGGTTAGGGGTAGGGTGAGGATTAGGTTAAGGTAAGTGTTAGTATTAGGGTTTATGATTAGGATTTGGGTTAGAGTTAGGTTTAGGGTTAGGGTAAGGGTAAGGGTTAGGGGTAGCGTTAGGTTTAGGGTTAAGGTTGTGGTTAGGGTTAGCGTAAGGGTCAGAGTTAGGGTTAGGGTTAGGGGTTAGGGTTAGGGTTAGGGTAAGGGTTAGGGTTAGGGTTAGGGTAAGGGTCAGGGTTAGGGTTAGGGTTAGGGATTAGGGTAAGGGTTAGGGTTAGGGTTTGGCTAAGGCTTAGGGATAGGGTTAGGGTTAGGGTAAGGTTTAGGGTTAGGGTTATGGTTAGGTTTAGAGTTAGAGTAAGGGTTAAGGTTAGGGTTAGGGTTAGGGTGAGGGTAAGGGTTAGGGTTAGGGTTAGGATTAGTGTTAGGGGTTAGGGTTAGGGTTAGGGTAAGGGTTAGAGTTAGGGTCACGGTTAGGGTTAGGGTGAGGGTGAGGGTGAGGGTTCTGGTTAGGGTTAGGGCTAGGGTTAGGGTTAGGGTAAGGGTTAGGGTTAGGGTTAGGGCTAGGGTTAGGTTTAGGGTAAGGTAAGGGTTAGAGTTAGGTTTAGGGTTACGGTTAGGTAAGGGTAAGGGTTAGGGTTAGTGTTAGGGTTAGGGGTTAGGGTTAGGGTTAGGGTTAGGGTTAGGGTTAGAGGTAGGGGAAGGGTTAAGTTTAGGGTTAGGGTAAGGGTAAGTGTTAGTGTTAGTGTTAGGGTTAGGGTTAGGTGTTAGGGTTAGGATTAGAGTTAGGGTTAGGGGTAGGGTAAGGGTTAGGGTTAGGGTTAGGGTTAGGGTAAGGGTAAGGGTTAAAGTTAGGGTAAGGGTAAGGGTTAGAGTTAGGGTTAGGGTTAGGGTAAGGGTAAGGGTAAGGGTTAGGGTTAGGTTTAGGGTTAGGTTTAGGGTTAGGGTTGGGTAAGGGTAAGGATTAGGGTTAGGGTTAGGGTTAGGTTTAGGGTTTGGGTTAGGGTTACGGTTAGCATAAAGGTTAGTGTTAGGGTTAGGGTAAGGGTAAGGTTTAGGGTTACATTTAGGGTTATGGTTAGGGCTAGGGTAAGGGTAAGGGTTAGTGTTAGGGTTAGTGTTAGCGTAAGGGTTAGGGTTAGGGTTAGGCTCAGGGTTAGGGTCTGGCTTAGAGTTAGGTTTAGGGTTAGGATAAGGGTAAAGGTTAGGGTTAGGTTTAGGGTTGGGGTTAAGTTTAAGGTTAGGGTTAGAGTAAGGGTAAGGTTTAGGCTTAGGGTTAGGGTTAGGGATTAGGGTTAGGGTTAGGGTTAGGGTAAGGGTTCGGGTAAGGGTAAGGCTTAGGGATAGGGTTAGGGTTAGGGTTACGGTAAGGGTAAGGGTTAGGGTTAGGGTTAGGGTTAAGTTAAGGGATAGGGTTAGGGTAAGTGTAAGTGTTTGGGTTAGGGTTAGGGTTAGGGTAAGGGTAAGGGTTAGGGTTACTGTTAGGTTTAGGTTTTGGGTTAGGGTAAGAGTAAGGGTTAGGTTTAGGGTTAGGGTTAAGTTTAGTGTTAGGGTTAGGGTTCTTGTTACGGTAAGGGTTAGGGTTAGGGTTAGGTTTAGGGTTAGATTTTAGGTTAGGGTAAGGGTAAGTGTTAGGGTTAGTGTTAGGGTTAGGGTTAGGGTTAGGTTTAGGGTTAGGTTTAGGGTAAGGGTAAGGGTTAGGGTTAGGGTAAGGGTTGGGATTAGGGTTAGGGTTATGGTTACGGTTAGGGTAAGGGTAAGGGTTATTGTTAGGGTTAGGCTTAGGGTTAGGATAAGGGTTAGGTTTACGGTTAGTATAAGAGTAAGGATTAGGGTTAGGGTTAGGGTAAGGGTAAGGGTTAGTGTTAGGGTTAGGGTTAGGGTTAGGCTTAGGTTTAGGGTAAGTGCCAGGGTTAGGATTAGGGTTAGGTTTAGGTTTACGGTTAGGGTTAGGGTTAGGGTTAGGGTAAGGGTAAGTGTTAGGTTTAAGGTTAGGGTTAGGGTTAGGGTAAGGGTAAGGGTTAGGTTTAGGGTTAGGGTAAGAGTAAGGGTTAGGCTTAGGGTTAGGTTAGGGTTAGGGTTTGGGTTAGGGTTGGGTTTAGGTTTAGAGTAAGGATAAGGGTTAATGTTAGAGTTAGGGTTAGGGTAAGTTTTAGGTTTAGAGTTAGGGAAAAGGTAAGGGTTAGGGTTAGGGTCAGGGTTAGGGTTGGGGTTTGGGTTAGGGTAAGGGTTAGGGTAAGGGTTAGGGTTAGGGTTAGGATTAGGTTTAGGATTAGGGTTAGGGTAAGGGTAAGTGTTAGGGTTAGGGTTAGTGTTAGGTTTAATGTTAGGGTTTGGGTAAAGGTAAGGGTTAGGGTTACGGTTGGGTTTAGGGTTTGGGTTAAGGTTAGGGTTAGGGTTAGGGTAAGGGTAAGGGTTAGGGTTAGGGTTAGGGTAAGGGCTAGGGTTAGAGTTAGGGTAGGGTTAGGTTTAGGGTTAGGGTAGGGTTAGGGTTAGGGTTAGGGTTAGGTTTAGGGTAAGGGTAAGGTTTAAGGTTAGGGTTAGGGTTAGGTTTAGGGTAAGGGTTAGGGTTTGGTTTAGGGTTAGGTTTAGGGTTAGGGTAAGGGTAAGGGTTAGGGTTAGGGTTAAGGTTAGGGTTAGGGTAAAGGTAAGGTTAAGGGTTAGGCTTAGGGTTATTAGTTAAGGTTATGGTTAGGGATAGGGTAAGGTTAAGGGTTAGGGTAGGGTTAGGTTTAGTGTTAGGGTAAGGGTAAGGGTTAGGGTTAGGGTAAGGGTTAGGGTTAGGGTTAGTGTTAAGTTTATGGTTAGGGTAAGGGTAAGAGTTAGGGTTAGGTTTAGGGTTAGGGTTAGGTTTGGGTAAGGGTTCGGGTTAGGTTTAGGGTTAGGGTTAGTGTAAGGGTTAGGTTTAGGGTTAGGTTAGGGTTAGGATGAAGGTAAGGGTTAGGGTTAGGGTTAGGGATAGGGGAAGGGTTATGGTTAGGTTAAGGGTTACGGTAAGGGTAAGGGTTGGGGTTAGGGTTAGGGTTAGTTTTAAGTTTAGGATTAGGGTTAGGGTAAGGGCAAGGGGTAGGGTTCGGGTTAGGGTTAGGGGTTAGGTTTAGGTTTATCGTTAGGGTTAGGTTACGGGTTAGGGTTAGGGTAAGGGTAAGGGTTAGGGTTAGGGTTAGGATTCTGGTTAGGGTTAGGGTTAAGGTTACGGTAAGGGAAAGGGTTAGGGTTAGGGTTAGGGTTTAGGTTAGGGTTAGCTTTGGGGTTAGGGTAAGGGTAAGGGTTAGGGTTAGGGTTAGGGTTAAGGTTAGGGTTAGGCTTAGGGTAAGGGTAAGGGTTAGGGTTAGGGTAAGGGTTAAGGTTAGGGTTAGGGTTAGGGTGAGGGTAAGGGTTAGGGTTAGGGTTTGGATTAGTGTTAGGGGTTAGGGTTAGGGTTAGGGTTAGGGTAAGGGTTAGAGTTAGGGTCACGGTTAGGGTTAGGGTGAGGGTGAGGGTGAGGGTTCTGGTTAGGGTTAGGGCTAGGGTTAGGGTTAGGGTAAGGGTTAGGGTTAGGGTTAGGGCTAGGTTTAGGTTTAGGGTAAGGGTAAGGGTTAGGGTTAGGTTTAGGGTTAGGGTTAGGTAAGGGTAAGGGTTAGGGTTAGTGTTAGGGTTAGTGGTTAGGGTTAGGGTTAGGGTTAGGGTTAGGGTTAGGGTTAGAGGTAGGGTAAGGGTTAAGGTTAGGGTTAGGGTAAGGGTTTAAGTGTTAGTGTTAGTGTTAGGGTTAGGGTTAGGGGTTAGGGTTAGGATTAGGGTTACGGTTAGAGGTAGGGTAAGGGTTAGGGTTAGGGTTAGGGTTAGGGTAAGGGTAAGGGTTAAAGTTAGGGTAAGGGTAAGGGTTAGAGTTAGGGTTAGGGTTAGGGTAAGGGTAAGGGTAAGGGTTAGGGTTAGGTTTAGGGTTAGGTTTAGGGTTAGGGTTGGGTAAGGGTAAGGATTAGGGTTAGGGTTAGGGTTAGGTTTAGGGTTTGGGTTAGGGTTAGGGTAAGGGTAAGGGTTAGTGTTAGGGTTAGGGTTAGCGTAAGGGTTAGGGTTAGGGTCAGGCTCAGGGTTAGGGTCTGGTTTAGAGTTAGGTTTAGGGTTAGGATAACTGTAAAGGTTAGGGTTAGGTTTAGGGTTGGGGTTAAGTTTAAGGTTAGGGTTAGAGTAAGGGTAAGGTTTAGGCTTAGGGTTAGGGTTAGGGATTAGGGTTAGGGTAAGGGTTCGGGTAAGGGTAAGGGTTAGGGTTAGGGTTAGGGTTAGAGTTAGGGTAAGGGTTAAGGTTAGGGTTAGGGTTAGGGGAAGGGTAAGGGTTAGGGTTAGGGTTAGGGGTTAGGGTTATGATTAGGGTTAGGGTTAGGGTAAGGGTAAAGTTTAGGGTTAGGTTTAGGGTTAAGTTAAGTGTAAGGGTTAGGGTTAGGGTTAAGGGTTAAGGTTAGGGTAAGGGTAAGGGTTAGGGTTAGGGTTGGGGTTAGGGTTTGGTTTACGGTTAGGTTTAGGGTTAGGGTAAGGGTTAGGGTTATGGTTAGGGTTAGGGTTAGTGTTAAGGTTAGGGTCAGGGTTAGTGTAAGGGTAAGTGTTAGTGGTAGGGTTAGGGTTATTTGTTAGGGTTAGGGTTAGAGTTAGGGTAAGGGTAAGGGTTAGGGTTAGGGTAATGGTTAGTGTTAGGGTTAAGGGTTAGGGTTAGGGTTAGGGTTAGGTTAGGGTTAAGGATAGGGTTAGGGTTAGGGTAAGGATATGTGTTAGGGTTAGGGTTAGGGGTTAGGGTTAGGGTTAGGGTAATGGCATGGTTAGGGTTAGGGTTAGGGTTGGGGTAAGGGTTGGGTTAGGGTTAGGGTGAGGATTAGGTTAGGGTAAGTGTTAGTATTAGGGTTTACGATTAGGATTTGGGTTAGAGTTAGGTTTAGGGTTAGGGTAAGGGTAAGGGTTAGGGGTAGCGTTAGGTTTAGGGTTAAGGTTATGGTTAGGGTTAGGGTTAGGGTAATGGCATGGTTAGGGTTAGGGTTAGGGTTAGGGTGAGGGTAAGGGTTAGGGTTAGGGTTAGGGTTAGGGTTGGGATTAGGGTTAGGGTTATGGTTACGGTTAGGGTAAGGGTAAGGGTTATTGTTACGGTTAGGCTTAGGGTTAGGGTAAGGGTTAGGTTTACGGTTAGTATAAGAGTAAGGATTAGGGTTAGGGTTAGGGTAAGGGTAAGGGTTAGTGTTAGGGTTAGGGTTAGGGTTAGGCTTAGGTTTAGGGTAAGTGCCAGGGTTAGGATTAGGGTTAGGTTTAGGTTTACGGTTAGGGTTAGGGTTAGGGTTAGGGTAAGGGTAAGTGTTAGGTTTAAGGTTAGGGTTAGGGTTAGGGTAAGGGTAAGGGTTAGGTTTAGGGTTAGGGTAAGAGTAAGGGTTAGGGTTAGGGTTAGGTTAGGGTTAGGGTTTGGGTTAGGGTTGGGTTTAGGTTTAGAGTAAGGATAAGGGTTAATGTTAGAGTTAGGGTTAGGGTAAGTTTTAGGTTTAGAGTTAGGGAAAAGGTAAGGGTTAGGGTTAGGGTCAGGGTTAGGGTTGGGGTTTGGGTTAGGGTAAGGGTTAGGGTAAGGGTTAGGGTTAGGGTTAGGATTAGGTTTAGGATTAGGGTTAGGGTAAGGGTAAGTGTTAGGGTTAGGGTTAGTGTTAGGTTTAATGTTAGGGTTAGGGTAAAGGTAAGGGTTAGGGTTACGGTTGGGTTTAGGGTTTGGGTTAAGGTTAGGGTTAGGGTTAGGGTAAGGGTAAGGGTTAGGGTTAGGGTTAGTGTAAGGGCTAGGGTTAGAGTTAGGGTAGGGTTAGGTTTAGGGTTAGGGTAGGGTTAGGGTTAGGGTTAGGGTTAGGTTTAGGGTAAGGGTAAGTTTTAAGGTTAGGGTTAGGGTTAGGTTTAGGGTAAGGGTTAGGGTTTGGTTTAGGGTTAGGTTTAGGGTTAGGGTAAGGGTAAGGGTTAGGGTTAGGGTTAAGGTTAGGGTTAGGGTAAAGGTAAGGTTAAGGGTTAGGCTTAGGGTTATTAGTTAAGGTTATGGTTAGGGTTAGGGTAAGGTTAAGGGTTAGGGTAGGGTTAGGTTTAGTGTTAGGGTAAGGGTAAGGGTTAGGGTTAGGGTAAGGGTTAGGGTTAGGGTTAGTGTTAAGTTTATGGTTAGGGTAAGGGTAAGAGTTAGGGTTAGGTTTAGGGTTAGGGTTAGGTTTGGGTAAGGGTTCGGGTTAGGTTTAGGGTTAGGGTTAGTGTAAGGGTTAGGTTTAGGGTTAGGTTAGGGTTAGGATGAAGGTAAGGGTTAGGGTTAGGGTTAGGGATAGGGGAAGGGTTATGGTTAGGTTAAGGGTTACGGTAAGGGTAAGGGTTGGGGTTAGGGTTAGGGTTAGGGTTAAGTTTAGGATTAGGGTTAGGGTAAGGGCAAGGGGTAGGGTTCGGGTTAGGGTTAGGGGTTAGGTTTAGGTTTATCGTTAGGGTTAGGTTACGGGTTAGGGTTAGGGTTAGGGTAAGGGTAAGGGTTAGGGTTAGGGTTAGGATTCTGGTTAGGGTTAGGGTTAAGGTTAGGGTAAGGGAAAGGGTTAGGGTTAGGGTTAGGGTTTAGGTTAGGGTTAGGTTTGGGGTTAGGGTAAGGGTAAGGGTTAGGGTTAGGGTTAGGGTTAGGCTTAGGGTAAGGGTAAGGGTTAGGGTTAGGGTAAGAGTTAAGGTTAGGGTTAGGGTTAGGGTGAGGGTAAGGGTTAGGGTTAGGGTTAGAATTAGTGTTAGGGGTTAGGGTTAGGGTTAGGTTTAGGGTAAGGGTTAGAATTAGGGTCACGGTTACGGTTAGGGTGAGGGTGAGGGTGAGGGTTCTGGTTAGGGTTAGGGCTAGGGTTAGGGTTAGGGTAAGGGTTAGGGTTAGGGTTAGGGCTAGGGTTAGGTTTAGGGTAAGGGTAAGGGTTAGGGTTAGGTTTAGGGTTAGGGTTAGGTAAGGGTAAGGGTTAGGGTTAGTGTTAGGGTTAGTGGTTAGGGTTAGGGTTAGGGTTAGGGTTAGGGTTAGAGGTAGGGTAAGGGTTAAGGTTAGGGTTAGGGTAAGGGTAAGTGTTACTGTTAGGGTTAGGGTTAGGGTTAGGGGTTAGGGTTAGGATTAGGGTTAGGGTTAGAGGTAGGGTAAGGGTTAGGGTTAGGGTTAGGGTTAGGGTAAGGGTAAGGGTTAAAGTTAGGGTAAGGGTAAGGGTTAGAATTAGGGTTAGGGTTAGGGTAAGGGTAAGGGTAAGGGTTAGGGTTAGGTTTAGGGTTAGGTTTAGGGTTAGGGTTGGGTAAGGGTAAGGATTAGGGTTAGGGTTAGGGTTAGGTTTAGGGTTTGGGTTAGGGTTACGGTTAGCATAAGGGTTAGGGTTAGGGTTAGGGTAAGGGTAAGGTTTAGGGTTACGTTTAGGGTTAGGGTTAGGGTTAGGGTAAGGGTAAGAGTCAGTGTTAGGGTTAGGGTTAGCGTAAGGGTTAGGGTTAGGGATTAGGCTCAGGGTTAGGGTCTGGGTTAGAGTTAGGTTTAGGGTTAGGATAAGGGTAAAGGTTAGGGTTAGGTTTAGGGTTGGGGTTAAGTTTAAGGTTAGGGTTAGAGTAAGGGTAAGGTTTAGGCTTAGGGTTAGGGTTAGGGATTAGGGTTAGGGTTAGGGTTAGGGTAAGAGTTCGGGTAAGGGTAAGGGTTAGGGTTAGGGTTAGGGTAAGGGTTAAGGTTAGGGTTAGGGTTAGGGGAAGGGTAAGGGTTAGGGTTAGGGTTAGGGGTTAGGGTTATGATTAGGGTTAGGGTTACGGTAAGGGTAAAGTTTAGGGTTAGGTTTAGGGTTAGGTTAAGGGTAAGGGTTAGGGTTAGTGTTAGGGTTAAGGGTTAAGGTTAGGGTAAGGGTAAGGGTTAGGGTTAGGGTTGGGGTTAGGGTTTGGGTTACGGTTAGGTTTAGGGTTAGGGTAAGGGTTAGGGTTATGGTTAGGGTTAGGGTTAGTGTTAAGGTTAGGGTCAGGGTTAGTGTAAGGGTAAGTGTTAGTGGTAGGGTTAGGGTTATTTGTTAATTTTAGGGTTAGAGTTAGGGTAAGGGTAAGGGTTAGGTTTAGGGCAATGGTTAGTTGTAGGGTTAAGGGTTAGGGTTAGGGTTAGGGTTAGGTTAGGGTTAAGGATAGGGTTAGGGTTAGGGTAAGGATAAGGGTTAGGTTTAGGGTTAGGGGTTAGGGTTAGGGTTAGGGTAAGGGTAAGGGTTAGGGTTAGGGTTAGGGTTAAGTTAAGGGATAGGGTTAGGGTAAGTGTAAGAGTTTGGGTTAGGGTTAGGTTTAGGGTAAGGGTAAGGGTTAGGGTTACTGTTAGGTTTAGGTTTAGGGTTAGGGTAAGATTAAGGGTTAGGTTTAGGGTTAGGGTTATGTTTAGGGTTAGGGTTAGGGTTCTTGTTACGGTAAGGGTTAGGGTTAGGGTTAGGGTTAGGTTTAGGGTTTGGGTTAGGGTTACGGTTAGCATAAAGGTTAGTGTTAGGGTTAGGGTAAGGGTAAGGTTTAGGGTTACATTTAGGGTTATGGTTAGGGCTAGGGTAAGGGTAAGGGTTAGTGTTAGGGTTAGTGTTAGCGTAAGGGTTAGGGTTAGGGTTAGGCTCAGGGTTAGGGTCTGGCTTAGAGTTAGGTTTAGGGTTAGGATAAGGGTAAAGGTTAGGGTTAGGTTTAGGGTTGGGGTTAAGTTTAAGGTTAGGGTTAGAGTAAGGGTAAGGTTTAGGCTTAGGGTTAGGGTTAGGGATTAGGGTTAGGGTTAGGGTTAGGGTAAGGGTTCGGGTAAGGGTAAGGCTTAGGGATAGGGTTAGGGTTAGGGTTACGGTAAGGGTAAGGGTTAGGGTTAGGGTTAGGGTTAAGTTAAGGGATAGGGTTAGGGTAAGTGTAAGTGTTTGGGTTAGGGTTAGGGTTAGGGTAAGGGTAAGGGTTAGGGTTACTGTTAGGTTTAGGGTTAGGGTTAGGGTAAGAGTAAGGGTTAGGTTTAGGGTTAGGGTTAAGTTTAGTGTTAGGGTTAGGGTTCTTGTTACGGTAAGGGTTAGGGTTAGGGTTAGGTTTAGGGTTAGATTTTAGGTTAGGGTAAGGGTAAGTGTTAGGGTTAGTGTTAGGGTTAGGGTTAGGGTTAGGTTTAGGGTTAGGTTTAGGGTAAGGGTAAGGGTTAGGGTTAGGGTTAGGGTTAAGTTAAGGGATAGGGTTAGGGTAAGTGTAAGAGTTTGGGTTAGGGTTAGGTTTAGGGTAAGGGTAAGGGTTAGGGTTACTGTTAGGTTTAGGTTTAGGGTTAGGGTAAGATTAAGGGTTAGGTTTAGGGTTAGGGTTATGTTTAGGGTTAGGGTTAGGGTTCTTGTTACGGTAAGGGTTAGGGTTAGGGTTAGGGTTAGGTTTAGGGTTTGGGTTAGGGTTACGGTTAGCATAAAGGTTAGTGTTAGGGTTAGGGTAAGGGTAAGGTTTAGGGTTACATTTAGGGTTATGGTTAGGGCTAGGGTAAGGGTAAGGGTTAGTGTTAGGGTTAGTGTTAGCGTAAGGGTTAGGGTTAGGGTTAGGCTCAGGGTTAGGGTCTGGCTTAGAGTTAGGTTTAGGGTTAGGATAAGGGTAAAGGTTAGGGTTAGGTTTAGGGTTGGGGTTAAGTTTAAGGTTAGGGTTAGAGTAAGGGTAAGGTTTAGGCTTAGGGTTAGGGTTAGGGATTAGGGTTAGGGTTAGGGTTAGGGTAAGGGTTCGGGTAAGGGTAAGGCTTAGGGATAGGGTTAGGGTTAGGGTTACGGTAAGGGTAAGGGTTAGGGTTAGGGTTAGGGTTAAGTTAAGGGATAGGGTTAGGGTAAGTGTAAGTGTTTGGGTTAGGGTTAGGGTTAGGGTAAGGGTAAGGGTTAGGGTTACTGTTAGGTTTAGGGTTAGGGTTAGGGTAAGAGTAAGGGTTAGGTTTAGGGTTAGGGTTAAGTTTAGTGTTAGGGTTAGGGTTCTTGTTACGGTAAGGGTTAGGGTTAGGGTTAGGTTTAGGGTTAGATTTTAGGTTAGGGTAAGGGTAAGTGTTAGGGTTAGTGTTAGGGTTAGGGTTAGGGTTAGGTTTAGGGTTAGGTTTAGGGTAAGGGTAAGGGTTAGGGTTAGGGTAAGGGTTGGGATTAGGGTTAGGGTTATGGTTACGGTTAGGGTAAGGGTAAGGGTTATTGTTAGGGTTAGGCTTAGGGTTAGGGTAAGGGTTAGGTTTACGGTTAGTATAAGAGTAAGGATTAGGGTTAGGGTTAGGGTAAGGGTAAGGGTTAGTGTTAGGGTTAGGGTTAGGGTTAGGGTTAGGCTTAGGTTTAGGGTAAGTGCCAGGGTTAGGATTAGGGTTAGGTTTAGGTTTACGGTTAGGGTTAGGGTTAGGGTTAGGGTAAGGGTAAGTGTTAGGTTTAAGGTTAGGGTTAGGGTTAGGGTAAGGGTAAGGGTTAGGTTTAGGGTTAGGGTAAGAGTAAGGGTTAGGGTTAGGGTTAGGTTAGGGTTAGGGTTTGGGTTAGGGTTGGGTTTAGGTTTAGAGTAAGGATAAGGGTTAATGTTAGAGTTAGGGTTAGGGTAAGTTTTAGGTTTAGAGTTAGGGAAAAGGTAAGGGTTAGGGTTAGGGTCAGGGTTAGGGTTGGGGTTTGGGTTAGGGTAAGGGTTAGGGTAAGGGTTAGGGTTAGGGTTAGGATTAGGTTTAGGATTAGGGTTAGGGTAAGGGTAAGTGTTAGGGTTAGGGTTAGTGTTAGGTTTAATGTTAGGGTTAGGGTAAAGGTAAGGGTTAGGGTTACGGTTGGGTTTAGGGTTTGGGTTAAGGTTAGGGTTAGGGTTAGGGTAAGGGTAAGGGTTAGGGTTAGGGTTAGGGTAAGGGCTAGGGTTAGAGTTAGGGTAGGGTTAGGTTTAGGGTTAGGGTAGGGTTAGGGTTAGGGTTAGGGTTAGGTTTAGGGTAAGGGTAAGGTTTAAGGTTAGGGTTAGGGTTAGGTTTAGGGTAAGGGTTAGGGTTTGGTTTAGGGTTAGGTTTAGAGTTAGGGTAAGGGTAAGGGTTAGGGTTAGGGTTAAGGTTAGGGTTAGGGTAAAGGTAAGGTTAAGGGTTAGGCTTAGGGTTATTAGTTAAGGTTATGGTTAGGGATAGGGTAAGGTTAAGGGTTAGGGTAGGGTTAGGTTTAGTGTTAGGGTAAGGGTAAGGGTTAGGGTTAGGGTAAGGGTTAGGGTTAGGGTTAGTGTTAAGTTTATGGTTAGGGTAAGGGTAAGAGTTAGGGTTAGGTTTAGGGTTAGGGTTAGGCTTGGGTAAGGGTTCGGGTTAGGTTTAGGGTTAGGGTTAGTGTAAGGGTTAGGTTTAGGGTTAGGTTAGGGTTAGGATGAAGGTAAGGGTTAGGGTTAGGGTTAGGGATAGGGGAAGGGTTATGGTTAGGTTAAGGGTTACGGTAAGGGTAAGGGTTGGGGTTAGGGTTAGGGTTAGTTTTAAGTTTAGGATTAGGGTTAGGGTAAGGGCAAGGGGTAGGGTTCGGGTTAGGGTTAGGGGTTAGGTTTAGGTTTATCGTTAGGGTTAGGTTACGGGTTAGGGTTAGGGTAAGGGTAAGGGTTAGGGTTAGGGTTAGGATTCTGGTTAGGGTTAGGGTTAAGGTTACGGTAAGGGAAAGGGTTAGGGTTAGGGTTAGGGTTTAGGTTAGGGTTAGCTTTGGGGTTAGGGTAAGGGTAAGGGTTAGGGTTAGGGTTAGGGTTAAGGTTAGGGTTAGGCTTAGGGTAAGGGTAAGGGTTAGGGTTAGGGTAAGGGTTAAGGTTAGGGTTAGGGTTAGGGTGAGGGTAAGGGTTAGGGTTAGGGTTTGGATTAGTGTTAGGGGTTAGGGTTAGGGTTAGGGTTAGGGTAAGGGTTAGAGTTAGGGTCACGGTTAGGGTTAGGGTGAGGGTGAGGGTGAGGGTTCTGGTTAGGGTTAGGGCTAGGGTTAGGGTTAGGGTAAGGGTTAGGGTTAGGGTTAGGGCTAGGTTTAGGTTTAGGGTAAGGGTAAGGGTTAGGGTTAGGTTTAGGGTTAGGGTTATGTAAGGGTAAGGGTTAGGGTTAGTGTTAGGGTTAGTGGTTAGGGTTAGGGTTAGGGTTAGGGTTAGGGTTAGGGTTAGAGGTAGGGTAAGGGTTAAGGTTAGGGTTAGGGTAAGGGTTTAAGTGTTAGTGTTAGTGTTAGGGTTAGGGTTAGGGGTTAGGATTAGGATTAGGGTTAGGGTTAGAGGTAGGGTAAGGGTTAGGGTTAGGGTTAGGGTTAGGGTAAGGGTAAGGGTTAAAGTTAGGGTAAGGGTAAGGGTTAGAGTTAGGGTTAGGGTTAGGGTAAGGGTAAGGGTAAGGGTTAGGGTTAGGTTTAGGGTTAGGTTTAGGGTTAGGGTTGGGTAAGGGTAAGGATTAGGGTTAGGGTTAGGGTTAGGTTTAGGGTTTGGGTTAGGGTTAGGGTAAGGGTAAGGGTTAGTGTTAGGGTTAGGGTTAGCGTAAGGGTTAGGGTTAGGGTCAGGCTCAGGGTTAGGGTCTGGTTTAGAGTTAGGTTTAGGGTTAGGATAAGGGTAAAGGTTAGGGTTAGGTTTAGGGTTGGGGTTAAGTTTAAGGTTAGGGTTAGAGTAAGGGTAAGGTTTAGGCTTAGGGTTAGGGTTAGGGATTAGGGTTAGGGTAAGGGTTCGGGTAAGGGTAAGGGTTAGGGTTAGGGTTAGGGTTAGAGTTAGGGAAAGGGTTAAGGTTAGGGTTAGGGTTAGGGGAAGGTTAAGGGTTAGGGTTAGGGTTATGGGTTAGGGTTATGATTAGGGTTAGGGTTAGGGTAAGGGTAAAGTTTAGGGTTAGGTTTAGGGTTAAGTTAAGTGTAAGGGTTAGGGTTAGGGTTAAGGGTTAAGGTTAGGGTAAGGGTAAGGGTTAGGGTTAGGGTTGGGGTTAGGGTTTGGGTTACGGTTAGGTTTAGGGTTAGGGTAAGGGTTAGGGTTATGGTTAGGGTTAGGGTTAGTGTTAAGGTTAGGGTCAGGGTTAGTGTAAGGGTAAGTGTTAGTGGTAGGGTTAGGGTTATTTGTTAGGGTTAGGGTTAGAGTTAGGGTAAGGGTAAGGGTTAGGGTTAGGGTAATGGTTAGTGTTAGGGTTAAGGGTTAGGGTTAGGGTTAGGGTTAGGTTAGGGTTAAGGATAGGGTTAGGGTTAGGGTAAGGATATGTGTTAGGGTTAGGGTTAGGGGTTAGGGTTAGGGTTAGGGTAATGGCATGGTTAGGGTTAGGGTTAGGGTTGGGGTAAGGGTTGGGTTAGGGTTAGGGTGAGGATTAGGTTAGGGTAAGTGTTAGTATTAGGGTTTACGATTAGGATTTGGGTTAGAGTTAGGTTTAGGGTTAGGGTAAGGGTAAGGGTTAGGGGTAGCGTTAGGTTTAGGGTTAAGGTTATGGTTAGGGTTAGGGTTAGGGTAATGGCATGGTTAGGGTTAGGGTTAGGGTTAGGGTGAGGGTAAGGGTTAGGGTTAGGGTTAGGGTTAGGGTTGGGATTAGGGTTAGGGTTATGGTTACGGTTAGGGTAAGGGTAAGGGTTATTGTTACGGTTAGGCTTAGGGTTAGGGTAAGGGTTAGGTTTACGGTTAGTATAAGAGTAAGGATTAGGGTTAGGGTTAGGGTAAGGGTAAGGGTTAGTGTTAGGGTTAGGGTTAGGGTTAGGCTTAGGTTTAGGGTAAGTGCCAGGGTTAGGATTAGGGTTAGGTTTAGGTTTACGGTTAGGGTTAGGGTTAGGGTTAGGGTAAGGGTAAGTGTTAGGTTTAAGGTTAGGGTTAGGGTTAGGGTAAGGGTAAGGGTTAGGTTTAGGGTTAGGGTAAGAGTAAGGGTTAGGGTTAGGGTTAGGTTAGGGTTAGGGTTTGGGTTAGGGTTGGGTTTAGGTTTAGAGTAAGGATAAGGGTTAATGTTAGAGTTAGGGTTAGGGTAAGTTTTAGGTTTAGAGTTAGGGAAAAGGTAAGGGTTAGGGTTAGGGTCAGGGTTAGGGTTGGGGTTTGGGTTAGGGTAAGGGTTAGGGTAAGGGTTAGGGTTAGGGTTAGGATTAGGTTTAGGATTAGGGTTAGGGTAAGGGTAAGTGTTAGGGTTAGGGTTAGTGTTAGGTTTAATGTTAGGGTTAGGGTAAAGGTAAGGGTTAGGGTTACGGTTGGGTTTAGGGTTTGGGTTAAGGTTAGGGTTAGGGTTAGGGTAAGGGTAAGGGTTAGGGTTAGGGTTAGTGTAAGGGCTAGGGTTAGAGTTAGGGTAGGGTTAGGTTTAGGGTTAGGGTAGGGTTAGGGTTAGGGTTAGGGTTAGGTTTAGGGTAAGGGTAAGTTTTAAGGTTAGGGTTAGGGTTAGGTTTAGGGTAAGGGTTAGGGTTTGGTTTAGGGTTAGGTTTAGGGTTAGGGTAAGGGTAAGGGTTAGGGTTAGGGTTAAGGTTAGGGTTAGGGTAAAGGTAAGGTTAAGGGTTAGGCTTAGGGTTATTAGTTAAGGTTATGGTTAGGGTTAGGGTAAGGTTAAGGGTTAGGGTAGGGTTAGGTTTAGTGTTAGGGTAAGGGTAAGGGTTAGGGTTAGGGTAAGGGTTAGGGTTAGGGTTAGTGTTAAGTTTATGGTTAGGGTAAGGGTAAGAGTTAGGGTTAGGTTTAGGGTTAGGGTTAGGTTTGGGTAAGGGTTCGGGTTAGGTTTAGGGTTAGGGTTAGTGTAAGGGTTAGGTTTAGGGTTAGGTTAGGGTTAGGATGAAGGTAAGGGTTAGGGTTAGGGTTAGGGATAGGGGAAGGGTTAGGGTTAGGTTAAGGGTTACGGTAAGGGTAAGGGTTGGGGTTAGGGTTAGGGTTAGGGTTAAGTTTAGGATTAGGGTTAGGGTAAGGGCAAGGGGTAGGGTTCGGGTTAGGGTTAGGGGTTAGGTTTAGGTTTATCGTTAGGGTTAGGTTACGGGTTAGGGTTAGGGTTAGGGTAAGGGTAAGGGTTAGGGTTAGGGTTAGGATTCTGGTTAGGGTTAGGGTTAAGGTTAGGGTAAGGGAAAGGGTTAGGGTTAGGGTTAGGGTTTAGGTTAGGGTTAGGTTTGGGGTTAGGGTAAGGGTAAGGGTTAGGGTTAGGGTTAGGGTTAGGCTTAGGGTAAGGGTAAGGGTTAGGGTTAGGGTAAGAGTTAAGGTTAGGGTTAGGGTTAGGGTGAGGGTAAGGGTTAGGGTTAGGGTTAGAATTAGTGTTAGGGGTTAGGGTTAGGGTTAGGTTTAGGGTAAGGGTTAGAATTAGGGTCACGGTTAGGGTTAGGGTGAGGGTGAGGGTGAGGGTTCTGGTTAGGGTTAGGGCTAGGGTTAGGGTTAGGGTAAGGGTTAGGGTTAGGGTTAGGGCTAGGGTTAGGTTTAGGGTAAGGGTAAGGGTTAGGGTTAGGTTTAGGGTTAGGGTTAGGTAAGGGTAAGGGTTAGGGTTAGTGTTAGGGTTAGTGGTTAGGGTTAGGGTTAGGGTTAGGGTTAGGGTTAGAGGTAGGGTAAGGGTTAAGGTTAGGGTTAGGGTAAGGGTAAGTGTTACTGTTAGTGTTAGGGTTAGGGTTAGGGTTAGGGTTAGAGGTAGGGTAAGGGTTAGGTTTAGGGTTAGGGTTAGGGTAAGGGTAAGGGTTAAAGTTAGGGTAAGGGTAAGGGTTAGAGTTAGGGTTAGGGTTAGGGTAAGGGTAAGGGTAAGGGTTAGGGTTAGGTTTAGGGTTAGGTTTAGGGTTAGGGTTGGGTAAGGGTAAGGATTAGGGTTAGGGTTAGGGTTAGGTTTAGGGTTTGGGTTAGGGTTACGGTTAGCATAAGGGTTAGGGTTAGGGTTAGGGTAAGGGTAAGGTTTAGGGTTACGTTTAGGGTTAGGGTTAGGGTTAGGATAAGGGTAAGAGTTAGTGTTAGGGTTAGGGTTAGCGTAAGGGTTAGGGTTAGGGATTAGGCTCAGGGTTAGGGTCTGGGTTAGAGTTAGGTTTAGGGTTAGGATAAGGGTAAAGGTTAGGGTTAGGTTTAGGGTTGGGGTTAAGTTTAAGGTTAGGGTTAGAGTAAGGGTAAGGTTTAGGCTTAGGGTTAGGGTTAGGGATTAGGGTTAGGGTTAGGGTTAGGGTAAGAGTTCGGGTAAGGGTAAGGGTTAGGGTTAGGGTTAGGGTAAGGGTTAAGGTTAGGGTTAGGGTTAGGGGAATGGTAAGGGTTAGGGTTAGGGTTAGCGGTTAGGGTTATGATTAGGGTTAGGGTTAGGGTAAGGGTAAAGTTTAGGGTTAGGTTTAGGGTTAGGTTAAGGGTAAGGGTTAGGGTTAGTGTTAGGGTTAAGGGTTAAGGTTAGGGTAAGGGTAAGGGTTAGGGTTAGGGTTGGGGTTAGGGTTTGGGTTACGGTTAGGTTTAGGGTTAGGGTAAGGGTTAGGGTTATGGTTAGGGTTAGGGTTAGTGTTAAGGTTAGGGTCAGGGTTAGTGTAAGGGTAAGTGTTAGTGGTAGGGTTAGGGTTATTTGTTAATTTTAGGGTTAGAGTTAGGGTAAGGGTAAGGGTTAGGTTTAGGGCAATGGTTAGTTGTAGGGTTAAGGGTTAGGGTTAGGGTTAGGGTTAGGGTTAGGTTAGGGTTAAGGATAGGGTTAGGGTTAGGGTAAGGATAAGGGTTAGGTTTAGGGTTAGGGGTTAGGGTTAGGGTTACGGTAAGGGTAAGGGTTAGGGTTAGGGTTAGGGTTAAGTTAAGGGATAGGGTTAGGGTAAGTGTAAGAGTTTGGGTTAGGGTTAGGTTTAGGGTAAGGGTAAGGGTTAGGGTTACTGTTAGGTTTAGGTTTAGGGTTAGGGTAAGAGTAAGGGTTAGGTTTAGGGTTAGGGTTAAGTTTAGGGTTAGGGTTAGGGTTCTTGTTACGGTAAGGGTTAGGGTTAGGGTTAGGGTTAGGGTAAGGGTAAGGGTTAGGGTTAGGGTTAGGGTTAGGTTTAGGGTTAGGGTAAGGGCAAGTGTTATGGTTAGGGTTAGTGTTACTGTTAGTGTTAGGGTGAAGGTTAGGGTTAATGTTAGTGTAAGGGTAAGGGTTAGGTTTATGGTTAGGGTTAGGTGTTATGGTTAGGGTTAGGGTTAGGTTAAGGGTTACGTTTAGGGTTAGATTTTAGGTTAAGGTAAGGGTAAGTGTTAGGGTTAGTGTTAGGATTAGGGTTAGGGTTAGGTTTAGGGTTCGGTTTAGGGTAAGGGTAAGGGTTAGGGTTAGGGTAAGGGTTGGGATTAGGGTTAGGGTTATGGTTACGGTTAGGGTAAGGGTAAGGGTTATTGTTAGGGTTAGGCTTAGGGTTAGGGTAAGGGTTAGGTTTACGGTTAGTATAAGAGTAAGGATTAGGTTTAGGGTTAGGGTAAGGGTAAGGGTTAGTGTCAGGGTTAGGATTAGGGTTAGGTTTAGGTTTACGGTTAGGGTTAGGGTAAGGGTAAGTGTTAGGTTTAAGGTTAGGGTTAGGGTTAGGGTAAGGGTAAGGATTAGGTTTAGGGTTAGGGTAAGGGTAAGTGTTAGGGTTAGGGTTAGTGTTAGGTTTAATGTTAGGTTTAGGGTAAAGGTAAGGGTTAGGGTTACGGTTGGGTTTACGGTTTGGGTTAAGGTTAGGGTTAGGGTTAGGGTAAGGGTAAGGGTTAGGGTTAGGGTTAGGGTAAGGGCTAGGGTTAGAGTTAGGGTAGGGTTAGGGTTAGGGTTAGGGTTAGCTTTAGGGTAAGGGTAAGGTTTAGGGTTAGGGTTAGGTTTATGGTAAGGGTTAGGGTTTGGTTTAGGGTTAGGTTTAGGGTTAGGGTAAGGGTAAGGGTTAGGGTTAGGGTTAAGGTTAGGGTTAGGGTGAAGGTAAGGTTAAGGGTTAGGGTTAGGGTTATTAGTTAAGGTTATGGTTAGGGTTAGGGTAAGGTTAAGGGTTAGGGTAGGGTTAGGCTTAGTGTTAGGGTAAGGGTAAGGGTTAGGTTTAGGGTAAGGGTTAGGGTTAGGGTTAGTGTTAAGTTTATGGTTAGTGTAAGGGTTAGGTGTAGGTTAGGGTTAGGGTTAGGATCAAGGTAAGCGTTAGGGTTAGGGTTAGGGATAGGGGAAGGTTAGGGTTAGCTTAAGGGTTACGGTAAGGGTAAGGGTTGGGGTTAGGGTTAGGGTTAGGGTTAAGTTTAGGATTAGGGTTAGGGTAAGGGCAAGGGGTAGGGTTCGGGTTAGGGTTAGGGTTTATGTTTAGGTTTATCGTTAGGGTTAGGTTACGGGTTAGGGTTAGGGTTAGGTTAAGGGTAAGGGTTAGGGTTAGGGTTAGGGTTCTGGTTAATGTTAGGGTTACGGTTAGGGTAAGGGAAAGGTTTAGGGTTAGGGTTACGGTTTGGGTTAGGGTTAGGTTTGGGGTTAGGGTTAGGGTTAGGGTTAGGGTTAAGGTTAGGGTTAGGTTTAGGGTAAGGGTAAGGGTTAGGGTTAGGGTTAGGGTTATTATTTAGGGTTAGGGTTATGGTTAGGGTTATGGTAAGGGTTAGGGTTAGGGTTAGGGTAAGGGTAAGGGTTAGGTTTAGGCTAAGGGTTAGGGTTAGAGTTAGAGTTACTCTTCGGTTGGGGGTTAGTGTTAGGGTAACGGTAAGTGTAAGGGTTAGGGTTAGGGTTAGGGTTAGGGTTAGGGTTAGGGTTAGGGTAAGGGTATGGTTAGGGTTCGGGTTAGGGTTAGGGTAAGGGTTAGCATTAGGGTGAGGGTTAGGGTTAGGGTCAGGGTCAGGTTTAGGGTTAGGGTTAGAGTTAGGGTAATGGTAAGGGTAAGGGTCAGGGTTAGGTTTAGGGACTAGGGTTAGAGTTAGGGTTAGGGAAAGGGTTAGGGTTAGGGTTAGGGTGAGGTTTACGTTTAGGTTTAGGGTAAGGTTTAGGGTTAGGGTTAGGGTTAGGGTAAGGGTTAGGGTTAGGGTTAGGGTTAGGTTTAGCGTTAGGTTTAGGGTTAGGGTTAGGGTAAGGATAAGGGTTAGGTTAGGGTTAGAGTTAGGTTTAGGGTTAGGGTTAGGGTTAGCGTTAGGGTAAGGATAAGGGTTAAGGTTAGGGTCAGGATTTGGGTTAGGGGTAGGGTAAGGGTTAGGGTTAGGGTTAGGTTAAGGTTTAGGGTTAGGGTTAGGGTTAGGGTTAGGGTTAGGGTAAGGGTTACGGTTAGGGTTAGGGTTAGGTTTAGGGTTAGGTTTAGGGTTAGGGTTAGGGTAAGGATAAGAGGTAGGGTTAGAGTTAGGTTTAGGGTTAGGGTTAGGGTTAGTTTAAGGGTTAGCTTTAGGGTTAGGACTAGGGTTAGGGTTAGGGTTAGTGTAAGGGTAAGGGTTACTGTTAGGGTTAGGGTTAGGTTAGGTTTAGGGTTAGGGTTAGGGTTAGGGTTAGGGTAAGGGTAAGGGTTAGGGTTAGGGTTAGGTTAAGGTTAGGGTTAGGGTTAGGCTAAGGGTTAGGGTCAGGGTTAGGGTTAGGTTTAGGGTTAGCGTAAGGGTAAGTGTTAGGGTTAGGGTTAGGATTAGGGTTAGGGTTTGTGTTAGGGTTAGTTTTAGGGTTAGGGTAAGGGTAAGGGTTAGGTTTAGGGTTAGTGTTAGCGTTAGTGTTAGGGTGAAAGTTATGGTTAGGTTTAGGGTAAGGGTAAGGGATAGGGTTAGGGTAAGGTTTAGGGTTATGGTTAGTGTAAGGGTAAGGGTTAGGGTTAGAGGTAGGGTTAGGGTTAGGTTAAGGGTAAGGGTTAGGTTTAGCGTTAGGGTTCAGGTTAGGTTTAGGGTTAGGGTTAGTGTAAGGGTCAGGGATAGGTTTAGGGGTAGAGTTAGGTTTAGGGTTAGGGTTAGGGTTAGGGTTAGGGTAAGGGTATGTGTTAAGGTTAGGGTGAGGGTGAGGGTTAGGGTTAGGGTTAGGGTTAAGGTTACGGTCAGGTTTAGGGTAAGGGTAAGGGTTAGGGTTAGGGTAAGGGTTAGGGTTAGGGTTAGTGTAAGGGTAAGGGTTAGGTTTAGAGTTAGGGTTAGGGTTAGGTTAAGGGTAAGGGTTAGGGTTAGGGTTAGGATTCGGTTTAGGTTTAGGGTTAGGGTTAGGGTAAGGGTCAGGGATAGGTTTAGGGTTAGAGTTAGGTTTAGGGTAAGGGTTAGGGTTAGGATTAGGGTAAGGGTAAGTGTTAAGGGTAGAGTGAGGGTTAGGGTTAGGGTTAAGGTTAAGGTTAGGGTTAGGTTTAGGGTTACAGTTAAGGTTAGGGGTAGGGTTTGGGTAAGGGTAAGGGTTAGGTTTAAGGTTATGGTAAGGGTAAGGTTTAGGGTTAGGGTTACGTTAGGGTTAAGGTTTGGGTTAGGGTTAGGTTTAGGTTTAGGGTAAGGGTTAGGGTTAAGGTAAGGGTTAGGGTTAGGGTTAGTGTTAAGTTTATGGTTAGGGTAAGGGTAAGGGTTAGGGTTAGGGTTAGGGTTAGAGTTAGGGTTAGGGTTAGGGTAAGGGTTCGGGTTAGTTTTAGGGTTAGGGTTAGTGTAAGGGTTAGGTTTAGGGTTAGGGTTAGGGTTAGGATGAAGGTAAGTGTTAGGGTTAGGGTTAGGGATAGGGTAAGGGTTAGGGTTAGGTTAAGGGTTAGGGTAAGGGTAAGGCTTGGGGTTAGGGTTAGGGTTAGGGTTAAGTTTAGGATTAGAGTTAGGGTAAGGGCAAGGGGTAGGGTTCGGGTTAGGGTTAGGGGTTAGGTTTAGGTTTATCGTTAGGGTTAGGTTACGGGTTAGGGTTAGGGTTAGGGTAAGGATAAGGGTTAGGGTTAGGGTTAGGGTTAGGGTTCTGGTTAGGGTTAGGGTTAGGGTTACGGTAAGGGAAAGTGTTAGGGGTAGGGTTAGGGTTTGGGTTAGGGTTAGGTTTGGGGTTAGGGTAAGGGTAAGGGTTAGGGTTAGGGTTATGGTTAAGGTTAGGGTTAGGCTTAGGGTAAGGGTAAGGGTTAGGCTTAGGGTAAGGGTTAAGGTTAGGGTTAGGGTTAGGGTGAGGGTAAGGGTTAGGGTTAGGGTTAGGATTAGTGTTAGGGGTTAGGATTAGGGTTAGGGTAAGGGTTAGATTTAGGGTCACGGTTAGGGTTAGGGTGAGGGTGAGGGTGAGGTTTCTGGTTAGGGTTAGGGTAGGGTTAGGGTAAGGGTTAGGGTTAGGGTTAGGGCTACGGTTAGGATTAGGGTAAGGGTAAGTGTTAGGGTTAGGTTTAGGCTTAGGGTGAGGTAAGGGTAAGGGTTAGGGTTAGTGTTAGGGTTAGGGGTTAGGGTTAGGGTTAGGGTTAGGGTTAGAGGTAGGGTAAGGGTTAAGGTTAGGGTTAGGGTAAGGGTAAGTTTTAGTGTTAGTGTTAGGGTTAGGGTTAGGGGTTAGGGTTAGGATTAGGGTTAGGGTTAGGGGTAGGGTAAGGGTTAGGGTTAGGTTTAGGGTTAGGGTAAGGGTAAGGGTTAAGGTTAGGGTAAGGGTAAGGGTTAGAGTTAGTGTTAGGGTTAGGGTAAAGATAAGGGTAAGGGTTAGGGTTAGGTTTAGGGTTAGCTTTAGGATTAGGGTTGCGTAAGGGTAAGGATTAGGGTTAGGGTTAGGGTTAGGTTTAGGGTTTGGGTTAGCGTTACGGTTAGCATAAGGGTTAGGGTTAGGGTTAGGGTAAGGGTAAGGTTTAGGGTTACGTTTAGGGTTAGGGTTAGGTTTAGGGTAATGGTAAGGGTTAGTGTCAGGGTTAGGGTTAAGGTAAGGGTTAGGGTTAGGTTTAGGCTCAGGGTTAGGGTCTGGGTTAGAGTTAGGTTTAGGGTTAGGATAAGGGTAAAGGTTAGGGTTAGGTTTAGGGTTGGGGTTAAGTTTAAGGTTAGGGTTAGAGTAAGGGTAAGGTTTAGGCTTAGGGTTAGGGTTAGGGGTTAGGGTTAGGGTTAGGGTTAGGGTAAGGGTTCGGGTAAGGGTAAGAGTTAGGGTTAGGGTTAGGGTTAGGTTTAGAGTTAGGGTAAGGGTTAAGGTTAGGGTTAGGGTTAGGGGAAGGGTAAGGGTTAGGGTTAGGGTTAGGGGTTAGGGTTATGATTAGGGTTAGGGTTAGGGTAAGGGTAAAGTTAAGGGTTAGGTTTAGGTTAGGTTAAGGGTAAGGGTTAGGGTTAGTGTTAGGGTTAAGGGTTAAGGTTAGGGTAAGGGTAAGGGTTAGGGTTAGGGTTAGGGTTAGGGTAAGGTTTCGGGTAAGGGTAAGGGTTAGGGTTAGGGTTAGGGGTTAGGGTTAGGGTTAGGGTAATGGCATGGTTAGTGTTAGGGTTAGGGTTAGGGTAACGGTTGGGTTAGGGTTAGGGTGAGGATTAGGTTAGGGTAAGTGTTAGTATTAGGGTTTATGATTAGGATTTGTTTTAGAGTTAGGTTTAGGGTTAGGGTAAGGGTAAGGGTTAGGGGTAGCGTTAGGTTTAGGGTTAAGGTTATGGTTAGGGTTAGTGTAAGGGTCAGGGTTAGGGTTAGGGTTAGGGTAAGGGTCAGGGTTAGGGTTAGGATTAGGGTTAGGTTTAGGTTTACGGTTAGGGTTAGGGTTAGTGTAAGGGTAAGTGTTAGGTTTAAGGTTATGGTTAGGGTTAGGGTAACTGTAAGGGTTAGGTTTAGTGTTAGGGTAAGAGTAAGGGTTAGGGTTAGGGTTAGGTTAGGGTTAGGGTTTGGGTTAGGGTTGGGTTTAGGTTTAGAGTAAGGATAAGGGTTAGGGTTAGAGTTAGGGTTAGGGTTAGGGTTAGGGTAAGTTTTAGGTTTAGCGTTAGGGAAAAGGTAAGCGTTAGGGTTAGGGTCAGGGTTAGGGTTGGGGTTTGGGTTAGGGTAAGGGTTAGGGTTAGGGTTAGGATTAGGTTTAGGATTAGGGTTAGGGTAAGGGTAAGTGTTAGGGTTAGTGTTAGTGTTAGGTTTAATGTTAGGGTTAGGGTAAAGGTAAGGGTTAGGGTTACGGTTGTGGTTAGGGTTTGGGTTAAGGTTATGGTTAGGGTTAGGGTAAGGTTAAGGGTTAGGGTAGGGTTAGGCTTAGTGTTAGGGTAAGGGTAAGGGTTAGGGGTAGCGTTAGGTTTAGGCTTAAGGTTATGGTTAGGGTTAGTGTAAGGGTCAGGGTTAGGGTTAGGGTTAGGTAAGGGTCAGGGTTAGGGTTAGGGTTAGGGATTAGGGTAAGGGTTGGGGTTAGGGTTTGGCTAAGGCTTAGGGTTAGGGTTAGGGTTAGGGTTAGGGTAAGGCTTAGGGTTAGGGTTATGGTTAGGTTTAGAGTTAGGGTAAGGGTGAAGGTTAGGGTTAGGATTAGGGTGAGGTTAAGGGTGAGGGTTAGGGTTAGGATTAGTGTTAGGGGTTAGGGTTAGGGTTAGGGTAAGGGTTAGAGTTAGGGTCACAGTTAGGTTTAGGGTGAGGGTGAGGGTGAGGGTTCTGGTTAGGGTTAGGGCTAGGGTTAGTGTTAGGGTAAGGGTTAGGGTTAGGGTTAGGGTTAGGGCTAGGGTTAGGTTTAGGGTAAGGGTAGGGGCTAGGGTTAGGTTTAGGGTTAGGGTTAAGTAAGGGTAAGGGTTAGGGTTAGTGTTAGGGTTAGGGGTTAGGGTTAGGGTTAGGGATAGGGTTAGAGTTAGGGTCACAGTTAGGTTTAGGGTGAGGGTGAGGGTGAGGGTTCTGGTTAAGTTTAGGGCTAGGGTTAGTGTTAGGGTAAGGGTTAGGGTTAGGGTTAGGGCTAGGGTTAGGTTTAGGGTAAGGGTAGGGGCTAGGGTTAGGTTTAGGGTTAGGGTTAAGTAAGGGTAAGGGTTAGGGTTAGTGTTAGGGTTAGGGGTTAGGGTTAGGGTTAGGGATAGGGTTAGGGTTAGGGTTAGAGGTAGGGTAAGGGTTAAGTTTAGGGTTAGGGTAAGGGTAAGTGTTAGTGTTAGTGTTAGGGTTAGGGTTAGGGGTTAGGGTTAGGATTAGGGTTAATATTAGGGGTAGGGTAAGGGTTCCGGTTAGGGTTAGGGTAAGGGTAAGGGTTCGGGTAAGGGTAAGGGTTAGGGTTAGGGTTAGGTTTAGGTTTAGAGTTAGGGTAAGGGTTAAGGTTAGGGTTAGGGTTAGGGGAAGGGGAAGGGTTAGGGTTAGGGTTAGGGGTTAGGTTTATGATTAGGGTTAGGGTTAGGGTAAGGGTAAAGTTTAGGGTTAGGTTTAGGTTAGGTTAAGGGTAAGGGTTAGGGTTAGTGTTAGGGTTAAGGGTTAAGGTTAGGGTAAGGGTAAGGGTTAGGGTTAGGGTTAGGGTTAGGGTAAGGGTTCGGGTAAGGGTAAGGGTTAGGGTTAGGGTTAGGGGTTAGGGTTAGGGTTAGGGTAATGGCATGGTTAGTGTTAGGGTTAGGGTTAGGGTAACGGTTGGGTTAGGGTTAGGGTGAGGATTAGGTTAGGGTAAGTGTTAGTATTAGGGTTTACGATTAGGATTTGTTTTAGAGTTAGGTTTAGGGTTAGGGTAAGGGTAAGGGTTAGGGGTAGCGTTAGGTTTAGCCTTAAGGTTATGGTTAGGGTTAGTGTAAGGGTCAGGGTTAGGGTTAGGGTTAGGGTAAGGGTCAGGGTTAGGGTTAGGATTAGGGTTAGGTTTAGGTTTACGGTTAGGGTTAGGGTTAGTGTAAGGGTAAGTGTTAGGTTTAAGGTTAGGGTTAGGGTTAGGGTAACTGTAAGGGTTAGGTTTAGTGTTAGAGTAAGAGTAAGGGTTAGGGTTAGGGTTAGGTTAGGGTTAGGGTTTGGGTTAGGGTTGGGTTTAGGTTTAGAGTAAGGATAAGGGTTAGGGTTAGAGTTAGGGTTAGGGTTAGGGTTAGGGTTAGGGTTGGGGTTTGGGTTAGGGTAAGGGTTAGGGTTAGGGTTAGGATTAGGTTTAGGATTAGGGTTAGGGTAAGGGTAAGTGTTAGGGTTAGGGTTAGTGTTAGGTTTAATGTTAGGGTTAGGGTAAAGGTAAGGGTTAGGGTTACGGTTGGGGTTAGGGTTTGGGTTAAGGTTATGGTTAGGGTTAGGGTAAGGTTAAGGGTTAGGGTAGGGTTAGGCTTAGTGTTAGGGTAAGGGTAAGGGTTAGGGGTAGCGTTAGGTTTAGGCTTAAGGTTATGGTTAGGGTTAGTGTAAGGGTCAGGGTTAGGGTTAGGGTTAGGTAAGGGTCAGGGTTAGGGTTAGGGTTAGGGATTAGGGTAAGGGTTAGGGTTAGGGTTTGGCTAAGGCTTAGGGTTAGGGTTAGGGTTAGGGTTATGGTTAGGTTTAGAGTTAGGGTAAGGGTGAAGGTTAGGGTTAGGATTAGGGTGAGGTTAAGGGTGAGGGTTAGGGTTAGGATTAGTGTTAGGGGTTAGGGTTAGGGTTAGGGTAAGGGTTAGAGTTGGGGTCACAGTTAGGTTTAGGGTGAGGGTGAGGGTGAGGGTTCTGGTTAGGGTTAGGGCTAGGGTTAGTGTTAGGGTAAGGGTTAGGGTTAGGGTTAGGGTTAGGGCTAGGGTTAGGTTTAGGGTAAGGGTAGGGGCTAGGGTTAGGTTTAGGGTTAGGGTTAAGTAAGGGTAAGGGTTAGGGTTAGTGTTAGGGTTAGGGGTTAGGGTTAGGGTTAGGGATAGGGTTAGGGTTAGGGTTAGAGGTAGGGTAAGGGTTAAGTTTAGGGTTAGGGTAAGGGTAAGTGTTAGTGTTAGTGTTAGGGTTAGGGTTAGGGGTTAGGGTTAGGATTAGGGTTAATATTAGGGGTAGGGTAAGGGTTCCGGTTAGGGTTAGGGTAAGGGTAAGGGTAAAGGTTAGGGTAAGGGTAAGGGTTAGAGTTAGGGTTAGGGTTAGGGTAAGGGTAAGGGTAAGGGTTATGGTTAGGTTTAGGGTTAGGTTTGGGGTTAGGGTTGGGTAAGGGTAAGGATTAGGGTTAGGGTTAGGGTTAGGTTTAGGGTTTGGGTTAGGGTTACGGTTAGCATAAGGGTTAGGGTTAGGGTTAGGGTAAGGGTAAGGTTTAGGGTTACGTTTAGGGTTAGGGTTAGGGTTAGGGTAAGGGTAAGGTTTAGTGTTAGGGTTAGGGTTAGCGTAAGGGTTAGGGTTAGGGTTAGGCTCAGGGTTAGGGTCTGGGTTAGAGTTAGGTTTAGGGTTAGGATAAGGGTAAAGGTTAGGGTTAGGTTTAGGGTTGGGGTTAAGTTTAAGGTTAGGGTTAGAGTAAGGGTAAGGTTTAGGCTTAGGGTTAGGGGTTAGGGTTAGGGTTAGGGTTAGGGTAAGGGTTTGGGTAAGGGTAAGGTTTAGGGTTAGGGTTAGGGTTAGGGTTAGAGTTAGGGTAAGGGTTAAGGTTAGGGTTAGGGTTAGGGGAAGGGTAAGGGTTAGGGTTAGGGTTAGGGGTTAGGGTTATGATTAAGGTTAGGGTAAGGGTAAAGTTTAGGGTTAGGTTTAGGGTTAGGTTAAGGGTAAGGGTTAGGGTTAGTGTTAGGGTTAAGGGTTTAGGTTAGGGTAAGGGTAAGGGTTAGGGTTAGGGTTTGGGTTAGGGTTTGGGTTACGGTTAGGTTTAGGGTTAGGGTAAGGGTTAGGGTTATGGTTAGGGTTAGGGTTAGTGTTAAGGTTAGGGTCAGGGTTAGTGTAAGGGAAAGTGTTAGTGGTAGGGTTAGGGTTATTTGTTAGGTTTAGGGTTAGAGTTAGGGTAAGGGTAAGGTTTAGGGTTAGGGTAATGGTTAGTGTTAGGGTTAAGGGTTAGGGTTAGGGTTAGGGTTAGGTTAGGGTTAAGAATAGAGTTAGGGTTAGGGTAAGGATAAGGGTTAGGTTTAGGGTTAGGGGTTAGGGTTAGGGTTACGGTAAGGGTAAGGGTTAGGGTTAGGGTTAGGGTTAAGTTAAGGGATAGGGTTAGGGTAAGTGTAAGTGTTTGGGTTAGGGTTAGGGTTAGGGTAAGGGTAAGGGTTAGGGTTACTGTTAGGTTTAGGTTTAGGGTTAGGGTAAGAGTAAGGGTTAGGTTTAGGGTTAGGGTTAAGTTTAGGGTTAGGGTTAGGGTTCTTGTTACGGTAAGGTTAGGGTTAGGGTTAGGGTTAGGGTTAGGGTAAGGGTAAGGGTTAGGGTTAGGGTTAGGGTTAGGTTTAGGTTTAGGGTAAGGGCAAGCGTTAGGGTTAGGGTTAGTGTTACAGTTAGTGTTAGGGTGAAGGTTAGGGTTAATGTTAGTGTAAGGGTAAGGGTTAGGGTTAGGGTTAGGGTTAGGTGTTATGGTTAGTGTTAGGGTTAGGTTAAGGGTTAGGTTTAGGGTTAGATTTTAGGTTAGGGTAAGGGTAAGTGTTAGGGTTAGTGTTAGGGTTAGGGTTAGGATTAGGTTTAGGGTTAGGTTTAGGGTAAGGGTAAGGGTTAGGGTTAGGGTAAGGGTTGGGATTAGGGTTAGGGTTATGGTTACGGTTAGGGTAAGGGTAAGGTTTATTGTTAGGGTTAGGCTTAGGGTTAGGGTAAGGGTTAGGTTTACGGTTAGTATAAGAGTAAGGATTAGGGTTAGGGTTAGGGTAAGCGTAAGGGTTAGTGTTAGGGTTAGGGTTAGGGTTAGGCTTAGGTTTAGGGTAAGTGCCAGGGTTAGGATTAGGGTTAGGTTTAGGTTTACGGTTAGGGTTAGGGTTAGGGTTAGGGTAAGGGTAAGTGTTAGGTTTAAGGTTAGGGTTAGGGTTAGTGTAAGGGTAAGGGTTAGGTTTAGGGTTAGGGTAAGAGTAAGGGTTAGGGTTAGGGTTAGGTTAGGGTTAGGGTTTGGGTTAGGGTTGGGTTTAGGTTTAGAGTAAGGATAAGGGTTAGGGTTAGAGTTAGGGTTAGGGTTAGGGTTAGGGTAAGTTTTAGGTTTAGCGTTAGGGAAAAGGTAAGCATTAGGGTTAGGGTCAGGGTTAGGGTTGGGGTTTGGGTTAGGGTAAGGGTTAGGGTTAGGGTTAGTGTTAGGTTTAATGTTAGGGTTAGGGTAAAGGTAAGGGTTAGGGTTACGGTTGGGTTTAGGGTTTGGGTTAAGGTTATGGTTAGGGTTAGTGTAAGGTTAAGGGTTAGGGTAGGGTTAGGCTTAGTGTTAGGGTAAGGGTAAGGGTTAGGGTTAGGGTAAGGGTTAGGGTTAGGGTTAGTGTTAAGTTTATGGTTAGGGTAAGGGTAAGGGTTAGGGTTAGGGTTAGGTTTAGGGTTAGGGTTAGGGTTAGGGTTAGGGTAAGGGTTCGGGTTAGTTTTAGGGTTAGGGTTAGTGTAAGGGTTAGGTTTAGGGTTAGGGTTAGGGTTAGGATGAAGGTAAGGGTTAGGGTTAGGGTTAGGGATAGGGAAAGCGTTAGGGTTAGGTTAAGGGTTACGGTAAGTGTAAGGGTTGGGGTTAGGGTTAGGGTTAGGGTTAAGTTTAGGATTAGGGTTAGGGTAAGGGCAAGGGGTAGGGTTAGGGTTAGGGTTAGGGGTTAGGTTTAGGTTTATCGTTAGGGTTAGGTTATGGGTTAGGGTTAGGGTTAGGGTAGGGGTAAGGGTTAGGGTTAGGGTTAGGGTTAGGGTTCTGGTTAGTGTTAGGGTTAGGGTTAGGGGTTAGGGTTATGATTAGGGTTAGGGTTAGGGTAAGGGTAAAGTTTAGGGTTAGGTTTAGGGTTAGGTTAAGGGTAAGGGTTAGGGTTAGTGTTAGGGTTAAGGGTTTAGGTTAGGGTAAGGGTAAGGGTTAGGGTTAGGGTTGGGGTTAGGGTTTGGGTTACGGTTAGGTTTAGGGTTAGGGTAAGGGTTAGGGTTATGGTTAGGGTTAGGGTTAGTGTTAAGGTTAGGGTCAGGGTTAGTGTAGGGGTAAGTGTTAGTGGTAGGGTTAGGGTTATTTGTTAGGTTTAGGGTTAGAGTTAGGGTAAGGGTAAGTTTTAGGGTTAGGGTAATGGTTAGTGTTAGGGTTAAGGGTTAGGGTTAGGGTTAGGGTTAGGTTAGGGTTAAGGATAGGGTTAGGGTTAGGGTAAGGATAAGGGTTAGGTTTAGGGTTAGGGGTTAGGGTTAGGGTTACGGTAAGGGTAAGGGTTAGGGTTAGGGTTAGGGTTAAGTTAAGGGATAGGGTTAGGGTAAGTGTAAGTGTTTGGGTTAGGGTTAGGGTTAGGGTAAGGTTAAGGGTTAGGGTTACTGTTAGGTTTAGGTTTAGGGTTAGGGTAAGAGTAAGGGTTAGGTTTAGGGTTAGGGTTAAGTTTAGGGTTAGGGTTAGGGTTCTTGTTACGGTAAGGGTTAGGGTTAGGGTTAGGGTTAGGGTAAGGGTAAGGGTTAGGGTTAGGGTTAGGGTTAGGTTTAGGGTTAGGGTAAGGGCAAGCGTTAGGGTTAGGGTTAGTGTTACAGTTAGTGTTAGGGTGAAGGTTAGGGTTAATGTTAGTGTAAGGGTAAGGGTTAGGGTAGGGTTAGGGTTAGGTGTTATGGTTAGGGTTAGGGTTAGGTTAAGGGTTAGGTTTAAGGTTAGATTTTAGGTTAGGGTAAGGGTAAGTGTTAGGGTTAGTGTTAGGGTTAGGGTTAGGATTAGGTTTAGGGTTAGGTTTAGGGTAAGGGTAAGGGTTAGGGTTAGGGTAAGGGTTGGGATTAGGGTTAGGGTTATGGTTACGGTTAGGGTAAGGGTAAGGGTTATTGTTAGGGTAGGCTTAGGGTTAGGGTAAGGGTTAGGTTTACGGTTAGTATAAGAGTAAGGATTAGGGTTAGGGTTAGGGTAAGGGTAAGGGTTAGTGTTAGGGTTAGGGTTAGGGTTAGGCTTAGGTTTAGGTTAAGTGCCAGGGTTAGGATTATGGTTAGGTTTAGGTTTACGGTTAGGGTTAGGGTTAGGGTTAGGGTAAGGGTAAGTGTAAGGTTTAAGGTTAGGGTTAGGGTTAGGGTAAGGGTAAGGGTTAGGTTTAGGGTTAGGGTAAGAGTAAGGGTTAGGGTTAGGGTTAGGTTAGGGTTAGGGTTTGGGTTAGGGTTGGGTTTAGGTTTAGAGTAAGGATAAGGGTTAGGGTTAGAGTTAGGGTTAGGGTTAGGGTTAGGGTAAGTTTTAGGTTTAGCGTTAGGGAAAAGGTAAGGGTTAGGGTTAGGGTCAGGGTTAGGATTGGGGTTTGGGTTAGGGTAAGGGTTAGGATTAGGGTTAGGATTAGGTTTAGGATTAGGGTTAGGGTAAGGGTAAGTGTTAGGGTTAGGGTTAGTGTTAGGTTTAATGTTAGGGTTAGGGTAAAGGTAAGGGTTAGGGTTACGGTTGGGTTTACATTTTGGGTTAAGGTTATGGTTAGGGTTAGTGTAAGGTTAAGGGTTAGGGTAGGGTTAGGCTTAGTGTTAGGGTAAGGGTAAGGGTTAGGGTTAGGGTAAGGGTTAGGGTTAGGGTTAGTGTTAAGTTTATGGTTAGGGTAAGGGTTAGGGTTAGGGTTAGGTTTAGGGTTAGGGTTAGGGTTAGGGTAAGGGTTCGGGTTAGTTTTAGGGTTAGGGTTAGTGTAAGGGTTAGGTTTAGGGTTAGGGTTAGGGTTAGGATGAAGGTAAGGGTTAGGGTTAGGGTTAGGGATAGGGGAAGCGTTAGGGTTAGGTTAAGGGTTACGGTAAGGGTAAGGGTTGGGGTTAGGGTTAGGGTTAGGGTTAAGTTTAGGATTAGGGTTAGGGTAAGGGCAAGGGGTAGGGTTCGGGTTAGGGTTAGGGGTTAGGTTTAGGTTTATCGTTAGGGTTAGGTTATGGGTTAGGGTTAGGGTTAGGGTAGGGGTAAGGGTTAGGGTTAGGGTTAGGGTTAGGGTTCTGGTTAGGGTTAGGGTTAGGGTTAGGGTAAGGGAAAGGGTTAGGGGTAGGGTTAGGGTTTGGGTTAGGGTTAGGTTTGGGGTTAGGGTAAGGGTAAGGGTTAGGGTTAGGGTTATGGTTAAGGTTAGGGTTAGGCTTAGGGTAAGGGTAAGGGTTAGGGTTAGGGTAAGGGTTAAGGTGAGGGTTAGGGTTAGGGTAAGGGTTAGAGTTAGGGTCACGGTTAGGGTTAGGGTGAGGGTGAGGGTGAGGTTTCTGGTTAGGGTTAGGGTAGGGTTAGGGTAAGGGTTAGGGTTAGGGTTAGGGTTAGGGTTAGGGTTAGGATTAGGGTAAGGGTAAGGGTTAGGGTTAGGTTTAGGGTTAGGGTGAGGTAAGGGTAAGGTTAGGATTAGTGTTAGGGTTAGGGGTTAGGGTTAGGGTTAGGGTTAGGGTTAGGGTTAGAGGTAGGGTAACGGTTAAGGTTAGGGTTAGGGTAAGGGTAAGTGTTAGTGTTAGTGTTAGGGTTAGGGTTAGGGGTTAGGGTTAGGATTAGGGTTAGGGTTAGGGGTAGGGTAATGGTTAGGGTTAGGGTAAGGGTTAGGGTAAGGGTAAGGGTTAAGGTTAGGGTAAGGGTAAGTGTTAGAGTTAGGGTTAGGGTTAGGGTAAGGGTAAGGGTAAGGGTTAGGGTTAGGTTTAGGGTTAACTTTAGGATTAGGGTTGGGTAAGGGTAAGGATTAGGGTTAGGGTTAGGGTTAGGTTTAGGGTTTGGGTTAGCGTTACGGATAGCATAAGGGTTAGGGTTAGCGTAAGGGTTAGGGTTAGGTTTAGGCTCAGGGTTAGGGTCTGGGTTAGAGTTAGGTTTAGGGTTAGGATAAGGGTAAAGGTTAGGGTTAGATTTAGGGTTGGGGTTAAGTTTAAGGTTAGGGTTAGAGTAAGGGTAAGGTTTAGGCTTAGGGTTAGGGTTAGGGGTTAGGGTTAGGGTTAGGGTTAGGTTAAGGGATCGGGTAAGGGTAAGGGTTAGGGTTAGGGTTAGGGTTAGGGTTAGAGTTAGGGTAAGGGTTAAGGTTAGGGTTAGGGTTAGGGGAAGTGGAAGGGTTAGGTTTAGGGTTAGGGGTTAGGGTTATGATTAGGGTTAGGGTTAGGGCAAGGGTAAAGTTTAGGGTTAAGTTTAGGTTAGGTTAAGGGTAAGGGTTAGGGTTAGTGTTAGGGTTAAGGGTTAAGGTTAGGGTAATGGTAAGTGTTAGGGTTAGGGTTGGGGTTAGGGTTTGGGTTACGGTTAGGTTTAGGGTTAGGGTAAGGGTTAGGGTTAGGGTTAGGGTTAGTGTTAAGGTTAGGGTCAGGGTTAGTGTAAGGGTAAGTGTTAGTGGTAGGGTTAGGGTTATTTGTTAGGGTTAGGGTTAGAGTTAGGGTAAGGGTAAGGTTTAGGGTTAGGGTAATGGTTAGCGTTAGGGTTAAGGGTTAGGGTTAGGGTTAGGGTTAGGGTTAGGTTAGGGTTAAGGATGGGGTTAGGGTTAGGGTAAGGATAAGTGTTAGGGTTAGGGTTAGGGGTTAGGGTTAGGGTTAGGGTAATGGCATGGTTAGGGTTAGGTTTAGGGTTAGGGTAAGGGTTGGGTAGGGTTAGGGTGAGGATTAGGTTAGGGTAAGTGTTAGTATTAGGGTTTACGATTAGGATTTGGGTTAGAGTTAGGTTTAGGGTTAGGGTAAGGGTAAGGGTTAGGGGTAGCGTTAGGTTTAGGGTTAAGGTTATGGTTAGGGTTAGTGTAAGGCTCAGGGTTAGGGTTAGGGTTAGGGTAAGGGTCAGGGTTAGGGTTAGGGTTAGGGATTAGGGTAAGGGTTAGGGTTAGGGTTTGGCTAAGGCTTAGGGTTAGGGTTAGGGTTAGGGTTAGGGTAAGGCTTAGGGTTAGGGTTATGGTTAGGTTTAGAGTTAGGGTAAGGGTTAAGGTTAGGGTTAGGCTTAGGGTGAGGGTAAGGGTAAGGGTTAGGGTAAGGATTAGTGTTAGGGGTTAGGGTTAGGGTTAGGGTAAGGGTTAGAGTTAGGGTCACCACTAGGGTTAGGGTGAGGGTGAGGGTGAGGGTTCTAGTTAGGGTTAGGGCTAGGGTTAGGGTTAGGGTAAGGGTTAGGGTTAGGGTTAGGGCTAGGGTTAGGTTTAGGGTAAGGGTAAGTGTTAGGGTTAGGTTTAGGGTTAGGGTTAGGTAAGGGTAAGGGTTAGGGTTAGTGTTAGGGTTAGGGGTTAGGGTTAGGGTTAGGGATAGGGTTAGGGTTAGGGTTAGAGGTAGGGTAAGGGTTAAGTTTAGAGTTAGGGTAAGGGTAAGTGTTAGTGTTAGTGTTAGGGTTAGGGTTAGGGGTTAGGGTTAGGATTAGGGTTAGGATTAGGGGTAGGGTAAGGGTTAGGGTGAGGGTTAGGGTAAGGGTAAGGGTTAAGGTTAGGGTAAGGGTAAGGGTTAGAGTTAGGGTTAGGGTTAGGGTAAGGGTAAGGGTAAGGGTTAGGGTTAGCTTTAGGGTTAGGTTTAGGGTTAGGGTTGGGTAAGGGTAAGGATTAGGGTTAGGGTTAGGTTTAGGGTTTGGGTTAGGGTTACGGTTAGCATAAGGGTTAGGGTTAGGGTTAGGGTAAGGGTAAGGTTTAGGGTTACGTTTAGGGTTAGGGTTAGGGTTAGGGTAACGGTAAGTTTTAGTGTTTGGGTTAGGGTTAGCATAAGGGTTAGGGTTAGGGTTAGGCTCAGGGTTAGGGTCTGGGTTAGAGTTAGGTTTAGGGTTAGGATAAGGGTAAAGGTTAGGGTTAGGTTTAGGGTTGGGGTTAAGTTTAAGGTTAGGGTTAGAGTAAGGGTAAGGTTTAGGCTTAGGGTTAGGGGTTAGGGTTAGGGTTAGGGTTAGGATAAGTGTTCGGGTAAGGGTAAGGGTTAGGGTTAGGGTTAGGTTTAGGGTTAGAGTTAGGGTAAGGGTTAAGGTTAGGGTTAGGGTTAGGGTAAGGGTAAAGTTTAGGGTTAGGTTTAGGATTAGGTTAAGGGTAAGGGTTAGGGTTAGTGTTAGGGTTAAGGGTTTAGGTTAGGGTAAGGGTAAGGATTAGGGTTAGGGTTGGGGTTAGGGTTTGGGTTACGGTTAGGTTTAGGGTTTGGGTAAGGGTTAGGGTTATGGTTAGGGTTAGGGTTAGTGTTAAGGTTAGGGTCAGGGTTAGTGTACGGGTAAGTGTTAGTGGTAGGGTTAGGGTTATTTGTTAGGTTTAGGGTTAGAGTTAGGGTAAGGGTAAGGTTAGCGTTAGGGTAATGGTTAGTGTTAGGGTTAAGGGTTAGGGTTAGGGTTAGGTTAGGGTTAAGGATAGGGTTAGGGTTAGGGTAAGGATAAGGGTTAGGTTTAGGGTTAGGGGTTAGGGTTAGGGTTACGGTAAGGGTAAGGGTTAGAGTTAGGGTTAGGGTTAAGTTAAGGGATAGGGTTAGGGTAAGTGTAAGTGTTTGGGTTAGGGTTAGGGTTAGGGTAAGGGTAAGGGTTAGGGTTACTGTTAGGTTTAGGTTTAGGGTTAGGGTTAAGTTTAGGGTTAGGGTTAGGGTTCTTGTTACGGTAAGGGTTAGGGTTAGGGTTAGGGTTAGGGTAAGGGTAAGGGTTAGGGTTAGGGTTAGGGTTAGGTTTAGGGTTAGGGTAAGGGCAAGCGTTAGGGTTAGGGTTAGTGTTACTGTTAGTGTTAGGGTGAAGGTTAGGTTTAATGTTAGTGTAAGGGTAAGGGTTAGGTTTAGGGTTAGGGTTAGGTGTTATGGTTAGGGTTAGGGTTAGGTTAAGGGTTAGGTTTAGGGTTAGATTTTAGGTTAGGGTAAGGGTAAGTGTTAGGGTTAGTGTTTGGGTTAGGGTTAGGATTAGGTTTAGGGTTAGGTTTAGGGTAAGGGTAAGGGTTAGGGTTAGGGTAAGGGTTGGGATTAGGGTTAGGGTTATGGTTACGGTTAGGGTAAGGGTAAGGGGTAGGGTTCGGGTTAGGGTTAGGGGTTAGGTTTAGGTTTATCGTTAGGGTTAGGTTATGGGTTAGGGTTAGGGTTAGGGTAGGGGTAAGGGTTAGGGTTAGGGTTAGGGTTAGGGTTCTGGTTAGGGTTAGGGTTAGGGTTAGGGTAAGGGAAAGGGTTAGGGGTAGGGTTAGGGTTTGGGTTAGGGTTAGGTTTGGGGTTAGGGTAAGGGTAAGGGTTAGGGTTAGGGTTATGGTTAAGGTTAGGGTTAGGCTTAGGGTAAGGGTAAGGGTTAGGGTTAGGGTAAGGGTTAAGGTGAGGGTTAGGGTTAGGGTAAGGGTTAGAGTTAGGGTCACGGTTAGGGTTAGGGTGAGGGTGAGGGTGAGGTTTCTGGTTAGGGTTAGGGTAGGGTTAGGGTAAGGGTTAGGGTTAGGGTTAGGGTTAGGGTTAGGGTTAGGATTAGGGTAAGGGTAAGGGTTAGGGTTAGGTTTAGGGTTAGGGTGAGGTAAGGGTAAGGTTAGGATTAGTGTTAGGGTTAGGGGTTAGGGTTAGGGTTAGGGTTAGGGTTAGGGTTAGAGGTAGGGTAACGGTTAAGGTTAGGGTTAGGGTAAGGGTAAGTGTTAGTGTTAGTGTTAGGGTTAGGGTTAGGGGTTAGGGTTAGGATTAGGGTTAGGGTTAGGGGTAGGGTAATGGTTAGGGTTAGGGTAAGGGTTAGGGTAAGGGTAAGGGTTAAGGTTAGGGTAAGGGTAAGTGTTAGAGTTAGGGTTAGGGTTAGGGTAAGGGTAAGGGTAAGGGTTAGGGTTAGGTTTAGGGTTAACTTTAGGATTAGGGTTGGGTAAGGGTAAGGATTAGGGTTAGGGTTAGGGTTAGGTTTAGGGTTTGGGTTAGCGTTACGGATAGCATAAGGGTTAGGGTTAGCGTAAGGGTTAGGGTTAGGTTTAGGCTCAGGGTTAGGGTCTGGGTTAGAGTTAGGTTTAGGGTTAGGATAAGGGTAAAGGTTAGGGTTAGATTTAGGGTTGGGGTTAAGTTTAAGGTTAGGGTTAGAGTAAGGGTAAGGTTTAGGCTTAGGGTTAGGGTTAGGGGTTAGGGTTAGGGTTAGGGTTAGGTTAAGGGATCGGGTAAGGGTAAGGGTTAGGGTTAGGGTTAGGGTTAGGGTTAGAGTTAGGGTAAGGGTTAAGGTTAGGGTTAGGGTTAGGGGAAGTGGAAGGGTTAGGTTTAGGGTTAGGGGTTAGGGTTATGATTAGGGTTAGGGTTAGGGCAAGGGTAAAGTTTAGGGTTAAGTTTAGGTTAGGTTAAGGGTAAGGGTTAGGGTTAGTGTTAGGGTTAAGGGTTAAGGTTAGGGTAATGGTAAGTGTTAGGGTTAGGGTTGGGGTTAGGGTTTGGGTTACGGTTAGGTTTAGGGTTAGGGTAAGGGTTAGGGTTAGGGTTAGGGTTAGTGTTAAGGTTAGGGTCAGGGTTAGTGTAAGGGTAAGTGTTAGTGGTAGGGTTAGGGTTATTTGTTAGGGTTAGGGTTAGAGTTAGGGTAAGGGTAAGGTTTAGGGTTAGGGTAATGGTTAGCGTTAGGGTTAAGGGTTAGGGTTAGGGTTAGGGTTAGGGTTAGGTTAGGGTTAAGGATGGGGTTAGGGTTAGGGTAAGGATAAGTGTTAGGGTTAGGGTTAGGGGTTAGGGTTAGGGTTAGGGTAATGGCATGGTTAGGGTTAGGTTTAGGGTTAGGGTAAGGGTTGGGTAGGGTTAGGGTGAGGATTAGGTTAGGGTAAGTGTTAGTATTAGGGTTTACGATTAGGATTTGGGTTAGAGTTAGGTTTAGGGTTAGGGTAAGGGTAAGGGTTAGGGGTAGCGTTAGGTTTAGGGTTAAGGTTATGGTTAGGGTTAGTGTAAGGCTCAGGGTTAGGGTTAGGGTTAGGGTAAGGGTCAGGGTTAGGGTTAGGGTTAGGGATTAGGGTAAGGGTTAGGGTTAGGGTTTGGCTAAGGCTTAGGGTTAGGGTTAGGGTTAGGGTTAGGGTAAGGCTTAGGGTTAGGGTTATGGTTAGGTTTAGAGTTAGGGTAAGGGTTAAGGTTAGGGTTAGGCTTAGGGTGAGGGTAAGGGTAAGGGTTAGGGTAAGGATTAGTGTTAGGGGTTAGGGTTAGGGTTAGGGTAAGGGTTAGAGTTAGGGTCACCACTAGGGTTAGGGTGAGGGTGAGGGTGAGGGTTCTAGTTAGGGTTAGGGCTAGGGTTAGGGTTAGGGTAAGGGTTAGGGTTAGGGTTAGGGCTAGGGTTAGGTTTAGGGTAAGGGTAAGTGTTAGGGTTAGGTTTAGGGTTAGGGTTAGGTAAGGGTAAGGGTTAGGGTTAGTGTTAGGGTTAGGGGTTAGGGTTAGGGTTAGGGATAGGGTTAGGGTTAGGGTTAGAGGTAGGGTAAGGGTTAAGTTTAGAGTTAGGGTAAGGGTAAGTGTTAGTGTTAGTGTTAGGGTTAGGGTTAGGGGTTAGGGTTAGGATTAGGGTTAGGATTAGGGGTAGGGTAAGGGTTAGGGTGAGGGTTAGGGTAAGGGTAAGGGTTAAGGTTAGGGTAAGGGTAAGGGTTAGAGTTAGGGTTAGGGTTAGGGTAAGGGTAAGGGTAAGGGTTAGGGTTAGCTTTAGGGTTAGGTTTAGGGTTAGGGTTGGGTAAGGGTAAGGATTAGGGTTAGGGTTAGGTTTAGGGTTTGGGTTAGGGTTACGGTTAGCATAAGGGTTAGGGTTAGGGTTAGGGTAAGGGTAAGGTTTAGGGTTACGTTTAGGGTTAGGGTTAGGGTTAGGGTAACGGTAAGTTTTAGTGTTTGGGTTAGGGTTAGCATAAGGGTTAGGGTTAGGGTTAGGCTCAGGGTTAGGGTCTGGGTTAGAGTTAGGTTTAGGGTTAGGATAAGGGTAAAGGTTAGGGTTAGGTTTAGGGTTGGGGTTAAGTTTAAGGTTAGGGTTAGAGTAAGGGTAAGGTTTAGGCTTAGGGTTAGGGGTTAGGGTTAGGGTTAGGGTTAGGATAAGTGTTCGGGTAAGGGTAAGGGTTAGGGTTAGGGTTAGGTTTAGGGTTAGAGTTAGGGTAAGGGTTAAGGTTAGGGTTAGGGTTAGGGTAAGGGTAAAGTTTAGGGTTAGGTTTAGGATTAGGTTAAGGGTAAGGGTTAGGGTTAGTGTTAGGGTTAAGGGTTTAGGTTAGGGTAAGGGTAAGGATTAGGGTTAGGGTTGGGGTTAGGGTTTGGGTTACGGTTAGGTTTAGGGTTTGGGTAAGGGTTAGGGTTATGGTTAGGGTTAGGGTTAGTGTTAAGGTTAGGGTCAGGGTTAGTGTACGGGTAAGTGTTAGTGGTAGGGTTAGGGTTATTTGTTAGGTTTAGGGTTAGAGTTAGGGTAAGGGTAAGGTTAGCGTTAGGGTAATGGTTAGTGTTAGGGTTAAGGGTTAGGGTTAGGGTTAGGTTAGGGTTAAGGATAGGGTTAGGGTTAGGGTAAGGATAAGGGTTAGGTTTAGGGTTAGGGGTTAGGGTTAGGGTTACGGTAAGGGTAAGGGTTAGAGTTAGGGTTAGGGTTAAGTTAAGGGATAGGGTTAGGGTAAGTGTAAGTGTTTGGGTTAGGGTTAGGGTTAGGGTAAGGGTAAGGGTTAGGGTTACTGTTAGGTTTAGGTTTAGGGTTAGGGTTAAGTTTAGGGTTAGGGTTAGGGTTCTTGTTACGGTAAGGGTTAGGGTTAGGGTTAGGGTTAGGGTAAGGGTAAGGGTTAGGGTTAGGGTTAGGGTTAGGTTTAGGGTTAGGGTAAGGGCAAGCGTTAGGGTTAGGGTTAGTGTTACTGTTAGTGTTAGGGTGAAGGTTAGGTTTAATGTTAGTGTAAGGGTAAGGGTTAGGTTTAGGGTTAGGGTTAGGTGTTATGGTTAGGGTTAGGGTTAGGTTAAGGGTTAGGTTTAGGGTTAGATTTTAGGTTAGGGTAAGGGTAAGTGTTAGGGTTAGTGTTTGGGTTAGGGTTAGGATTAGGTTTAGGGTTAGGTTTAGGGTAAGGGTAAGGGTTAGGGTTAGGGTAAGGGTTGGGATTAGGGTTAGGGTTATGGTTACGGTTAGGGTAAGGGTAAGGGTTATTGTTAGGGTGAGGCTTAGGGTTAGGGTAAGGATTAGGTTTACGGTTAGTATAAGAGTAAGGATTAGGGTTAGGGTTAGGGTAAGGGTAAGGGTTAGTCTTAGGGTTAGGGTTAGGGTTAGGCTTAGGTTTAGGGTAAGTGCCAGGGTTAGGGTTAGGTTTAGGTTTACGGTTAGGGTTAGGTTTAGGGTTAGGGTAAGGGTAAGTGTTAGGTTTAAGTTTAGTGTTAGTGTTAGGGTTAGGGTAAGGGTAAGGGTAAGGGTTAGGTTTAGGGTTAGGGTAAGAGTAAGGGCTAGGGTTAGGGTTAGGTTAGGGTTAGGGTTTGGGTTAGTTTTGGGTTTAGGTTTAGAGTAAGGATAAGGGTTAGGGTTAGAGTTAGGGTTAGTGTTAGGGTTAGGGTAAGTTTTAGGTTTAGCGTTAGGGAAAAGGTAAGGGTTAGGGTTAGGGTCAGGGTTAGGGTTGGGGTTTGGGTTAGGGTAAGGGTTAGGGTTAGGGTTAGGATTAGGTTTAGGATTAGGGTTAGGGTAAGGGTAAGTGTTAGGGTTAGGGTTAGTGTTAGGTTTAATGTTAGAGTTAGGGTAAAGGTAAGGGTTAGGGTTACGGTTGGGTTTACGGTTTGGGTTAAGGTTAGGGTTAGGGTTACGGTAAGGGTAAGGGTTAGGGTTAGGGTTAGGGTAAGGTCTAGGGTTAGAGTTAGGGTAGGGTTAGGGTTAGGGTAGGGTTAGGGTTAGGGTTAGGGTTAGGTTTAGGGTAAGGGTAAGGTTTAGGGTTAGGGTTAGGGTTAGGATTAGGGTTAAGGTTAGGGTTAGGGTAAAGGTAAGGTTAAGGGTTAGGCTTAGGGTTATTAGTTAAGGTTATGGTTAGGGTTAGGGTAAGGTTAAGGGTTAGGGTAGGGTTAGGCTTAGTGTTAGGGTAAGGATAAGGGTTATGGTTAGGGTAAGGGTTAGGTTTAGGGTTAGTGTTAAGTTTATGGTTAGGGTAAGGGTAAGGGTTAGGGTTAGGGTTAGATTTAGGGTTATGGTTAGGGTTAGGATAAGGGTTCGGGTTAGGTTTAGGGTTAGGGTTAGTGTAAGGGTTAGGTTTAGGGTTAGGGTTAGGGTTAGGATGAAGGTAAGGGTTAGGGTTAGGGTTAGGGATAGGGGAAGGGTTAGGGTTAGGTTAAGGTTTACGGTAAGGGTAAGGGTTGGGGTTAGGGTTAGGGTTAGGGTTAAGTTTAGGATTAGGGTTAGGGTAAGGGCAAGGGGTAGGGTTCGGGTTAGGGTTAGGGGTTAGGTTTAGGTTTATCGTTAGGCTTAGGTTACGGGTTAGGGTTAGGTTTAGGGTAAGGATAAGGGTTAGGGTTAGGGTTGGGGTTAGGGTTCTGGTTAGGGTTAGGGTTACGGTTAGGGTAAGGGAAAGGGTTAGGATTAGGGTTAGGGTTTGGGTTAGGGTTAGTTTTGGGGTTAGGGTAAGGGTTAGGTTTAGGGTTAGGGTTAAGGTTAGGGTTAGGCTTAGTGTACGGGTAAGGGTTAGGGTTAGGGTAAGGGTTAAGGTTAGGGTTAGGGTTAGGGTGAGGGTAAGGGTTAGGGTTAGGTTTAGGATTAGTGTTAGGGGTTAGGGTTAGGGTTAGGGTTAGGATTAGGGTAAGGGTTAGAGTTAGGGTCACGGTTAGGTT
This sequence comes from Megascapheus bottae, assembly GCA_024803745.1. NCBI lineage: Eukaryota > Metazoa > Chordata > Mammalia > Rodentia > Geomyidae > Megascapheus > Megascapheus bottae. Next base: position 1,237,127 of record JANJXV010000067.1, on the reverse strand, counting down.
TAGGGTGAGGGTGAGGGTGAGGGTTCTGGTTAGGGTTAGGGCTAGGGTTAGGGTTAGGGTAAGGGTTAGGGTTAGGGTTAGGGCTAGGGTTAGTTTTAGGGTAAGGGTAAGGGTTACGGTTAGGTTTAGGGTTAGGGTTAGGTAAGGGTAAGGGTTAGGGTTAGTGTTAGGGTTAGTGGTTAGGGTTAGGGTTAGGGTTAGGGTTAGGGTTAGAGGTAGGGTAAGGGTTAATGTTATGGTTAGGGTAAGGGTAAGTGTTAATGTTAGTGTTAGGGTTAGGGTTAGGGGTTGGGGTTAGGATTAGGGTCAGGGTTAGGGGTAGGGTAAGGGTTAGGGTTAGGGTTAGGGTTAGGGTAAGGGTTAAAGTTAGGGTAAGGGTAAGGGTTAGAGTTAGGGTTAGGGTTAGGGTAAGGGTAAGGGTAAGGGTTAGGGTTAGGTTTAGGGTTAGGTTTAGGGTTAGGGTTGGGTAAGGGTAAGGATTAGGGTTAGGGTTAGGGTTAGGTTTAGGGTTTGGGTTAGGGTTACGGTTAGCATAAGGGTTAGGGTTAGGGTTAGGGTAAGGGTAAGGTTTAGGGTTACGTTTAGGGTTAGGGTTAGGGTAAGGGTAAGGGTTAGTGTTAGGGTTAGGGTTAGCGTAAGGGTTAGGGTTAGGCTCAGGGTTAGGGTCTGGGTTAGAGTTAGGTTTAGGGTTAGGATAAGGGTAAAGGTTAGGGTTAGGTTTAGGGTTGGGGTTAAGTTTGAGGTTAGGGTTAGAGTAAGGGTAAGGTTTAGGCTTAGGGTTAGGGATAGGGATTAGGGTTAGGGTTAGGGTTAGGGTAAGGGTTCGGGTAAGGGTAAGGGTTAGGGTTAGGGTTAGGGTTAGAGTTAGGGTAAGGGTTAAGGTTAGGGTTAGGGTTAGGGGAAGGGGAAGGGTTAGGGTTAGGGTTAGGGGTTAGGGTTATGATTAGGGTTAGGGTTAGGGTAAGGGTAAAGTTTAGGGTTAGGTTTAGGGTTAGGTTAAGGGTAAGGGTTAGGGTTAGTGTTAGGGTTAAGGGTTAAGGTTAGGGTAAGGGTAAGGGTTAGGGTTAGGGTTGGGGTTAGGGTTTGGGTTACGGTTAGGTTTAGGGTTAGGGTAAGGGTTAGGGTTATGGTTAGGGTTAGGGTTATTGTTAAGGTTAGGGTCAGGGTTAGTGTAAGGGTAAGTGTTAGTGGTAGGGCTAGGGTTATTTGTTAGGTTTAGGGTTAGAGTTAGGGTAAGGGTAAGGGTTAGGTTTAGGGCAATGGTTAGTGTTAGGGTTAAGGGTTAGGGTTAGGGTTAGGGTTAGGGTTAGGTTAGGGTTAAGGATAGGGTTAGGGTTAGGGTAAGGATAAGGGTTAGGTTTAGGATTAGGGGTTAGGGTTAGGGTTACGGTAAGGGTAAGGGTTAGGGTTAGGGTTAGGGTTAAGTTAAGGGATAGGGTTAGGGTAAGTGTAAGAGTTTGGGTTAGGGTTAGGTTTAGGGTAAGGGTAAGGGTTAGGGTTACTGTTAGGTTTAGGTTTAGGGTTAGGGTAAGAGTAAGGGTTAGGTTAAGGGTTAGGGTTAAGTTTAGGGTGAGGGTTAGGGTTCTTGTTACGGTAAGGATTAGGGTTAGGGTTAGGGTTAGGGTAAGGGTAAGGGTTAGGGTTAGGGTTAGGGTTAGGTTTAGGGTTAGGGTAAGGGCAAGCGTTAGGGTTAGGGTTAGTGTTACTGTTAGTGTTAGGGTGAAGGTTAGGGTTAATGTTAGTGTAAGGGTAAGGGTTAGGTTTAGGGTTAGGGTTAGGTGTTATGGTTAGGGTTAGGGTTAGGTTAAGGGTTACGTTTAGGGTTAGATTTTAGGTTAAGGTAAGGGTAAGTGTTAGGGTTAGTGTTAGGGTTAGGGTTAGGGTTAGGTTTAGCGTTAGGTTTAGGGTAAGGGTAAGGGTTAGGGTTAGGGTAAGGGTTGGGATTAGGGTTAGGGTTATGGTTATGGTTAGGGTAAGGGTAAGGGTTATTGTTAGGGTTAGGCTTAGGGTTAGGGTAAGGGTTAGATTTACGGTTAGTATAAGAGTAAGGATTAGGTTTAGGGTTAGGGTAAGGGTAAGGGTTAGTGTCAGGGTTAGGATTAGGGTTAGGTTTAGGTTTACGGTTAGGGTTAGGGTAAGGGTAAGTGTTAGGTTTAAGGTTAGGGTTAGGGTTAGGGTAAGGGTAAGGGTTAGGTTTAGGGTTAGGGTAAGAGTAAGGGTTAGGGTTAGGGTTAGGTTAGGGTTAGGGTTTGGGTTAGGGTTGGGTTTAGGTTTAGAGTAAGGATAAGGGTTAGGGTTAGAGTTAGGGTTAAGGTTAGGGTTAGGGTAAGTTTTAGGTTTAGCGTTAGGGAAAAGGTAAGGGTTAGGGTTAGGGTCAGGGTTAGGGTTGGGGTTTGGGTTAGGGTAAGGGTTAGGGTTAGGGTTAGGATTAGGTTTAGGATTAGGGTTAGGGTAAGGGTAAGTGTTAGGGTTAGGGTTAGTGTTAGGTTTAATGTTAGGGTTAGGGTAAAGGTAAGGGTTAGGGTTACGGTTGGGTTTACGGTTTGGGTTAAGGTTAGGGTTAGGGTTGGGGTTAGGGTAAGGGTAAGGGTTAGGGTTAGGGTTAGGGTAAGGGCTAGGGTTAGAGTTAGGGTAGGGTTAGGGTTAGGGTTAGGGTTAGCTTTAGGGTAAGGGTAAGGTTTAGGGTTAGGGTTAGGGTTAGGTTTATGGTAAGGGTTAGGGTTTGGTTTAGGGTTAGGTTTAGGGTTAGGGTAAGGGTAAGGGTTAGGGTTAGGGTTAAGGTTAGGGTTAGGGTGAAGGTAAGGTTAAGGGTTAGGGTTAGGGTTATTAGTTAAGGTTATGGTTAGGGTTAGGGTAAGGTTAAGGGTTAGGGTAGGGTTAGGCTTAGTGTTAGGGTAAGGGTAAGGGTTAGGTTTAGGGTAAGGGTTAGGGTTAGGGTTAGTGTTAAGTTTATGGTTAGTGTAAGGGTTAGGATTAGGTTAGGGTTAGGGTTAGGATCAAGGTATGTGTTAGGGTTAGGGTTAGGGATAGGGGAAGGTTAGGGTTAGCTTAAGGGTTACGTTAAGGGTAAGGGTTGGGGTTAGGGTTAGGGTTAGGGTTAAGTTTAGGATTAGGGTTAGGGTAAGGGCAAGGGGTAGGGTTCGGGTTAGGGTTAGGGGTTATGTTTAGGTTTATCGTTAGGGTTAGGTTACGGGTTAGGGTTAGGGTTAGGGTAAGGGTAAGGGTTAGGGTTAGGGTTAGGGTTAGGTTTCTGGTTAGGGTTAGGGTTACGATTAGGGTAAGGGAAAGGGTTAGGGTTAGGGTTACGGTTTGGGTTAGGGTTAGGTTTGGGGTTAGGGTTAGGGTTAGGGTTAGGGTTAGGGTTAAGGTTAGGGTTAGGCTTAGGGTAAGGGTAAGGGTTAGGGTTAGGGTTAGGGTTAGGGTTATTAGTTAGGGTTAGGGTTATGGTTAGGGTTACGGTAAGGGTTAGGGTTAGGGTTAGGGTAAGGGTAAGGGTTAGGTTTAGGCTAAGGGTTAGGGTTAGAGTTAGAGTTACTCTTCGGTTGGGGGTTAGTGTTAGGGTAACGGTAAGTGTAAGGGTTAGGGTTAGGGTTAGGGTTAGGGTTAGGGTAAGGGTATGGTTAGGGTTCGGGTTAGGGTTAGGGTAAGGGTTAGCATTAGGGTGAGGGTTAGGGTTAGGGTCAGGGTCAGGGTTAGGGTTAGGGTTAGAGTTAGGGTAACGGTAAGGGTAAGGGTCAGGGTTAGGGTTAGGGACTAGGGTTAGAGTTAGGGTTAGGGAAAGGGTTAGGGATAGGGTTAGGGTTAGGGTTAGAGTGAGGTTTACGTTTAGGTTTAGGGTAAGGTTTAGGGTTAGGGTTAGGGTTAGGGTTAGGGTTAGGGTTAGCGTTAGGTTTAGGGTTAGGTTTAGGGTAAGGATAAGGGTTAGGTTAGGGTTAGAGTTAGGTTTAGGGTTAGGGTTAGGGTTAGCGTTAGGGTAAGGATAAGGGTTAAGGTTAGGGTCAGGATTTGGGTTAGGGGTAGGGTAAGGGTTAGGGTTAGGGTTAGGGTAAGGTTTAGGGTTAGGGTTAGGGTTAGGGTTAGGGTAAGGGTTAGGGTTAGGGTTAGGGTTAGGTTTAGGGTTAGGTTTAGGGTTATGGTTAGGGTAAGGATAAGAGGTAGGGTTAGAGTTAGGTTTAGGGTTAGGGTTAGGGTTAGTTTAAGGGTTAGCTTTAGGGTTAGGACTAGGGTTAGGGTTAGGGTTAGGGTTAGGGTTAGGTTAGGTTTAGGGTTAGGTTTAGGGTTAGGGTTAGGGTAAGGGTAAGGGTTAGGGTTAGGGTTAGGGTTAAGGTTAGGGTTAGGGTTAGGCTAAGGGTTAGGGTCAGGGTTAGGGTTAGGTTTAGGGTTAGCGTAAGGGTAAGTGTTAGGGTTAGGGTTAGGATTATGGTTAGGGTTTGTGTTGGGGTTAGTTTTAGGGTTAGGGTAAGGGTAAGGGTTAGGTTTAGGGTTAGTGTTAGCGTTAGTGTTAGGGTGAAGGTTATGGTTAGGTTTAGGGTAAGGGTAAGGGATAGGGTTAGGGTAAGGTTTAGGGTTATGGTTAGTGTAAGGGTAAGGGTTAGGGTTAGAGGTAGGGTTAGGGTTAGGTTAAGGGTAAGGGTTAGGTTTAGCGTTAGGGTTCAGGTTAGGTTTAGGGTTAGGGTTAGTGTAAGGGTCAGGGATAGGTTTAGGGGTAGAGTTAGGTTTAGGGTTAGGGTTAGGGTTAGGGTTAGGGTAAGGGTATGTGTTAAGGTTAGGGTGAGGGTGAGGGTTAGGGTTAGGGTTAGGGTTAAGGTTACGGTCAGGTTTAGGGTAAGGGTAAGGGTTAGGGTTAGGGTAAGGGTTAGGGTTAGGGTTAGTGTAAGGGTAAGGGTTAGGTTTAGAGTTAGGGTTAGGTTTAGGTTAAGGGTAAGGGTTAGGGTTAGGGTTAGGGTTCGGTTTAGGTTTAGAGTTAGGGTTAGGGTAAGGGTCAGGGATAGGTTTAGGGTTAGAGTTAGGTTTAGGGTAAGGGTTAGGGTTAGGATTAGGGTAAGGGTAAGTGTTAAGGGTAGAGTGAGGGTTAGGGTTAGGGTTACGGTTAAGGTTAAGGTTAGGTTTAGGGTTACAGTTAAGGTTAGGGGTAGGGTTTGGATAAGGGTAAGAGTTAGGTTTAAGGTTATGGTAAGGGTAAGGTTTAGGGTTAGAGTTACGTTAGGGTTAAGGTATGGGTTAGGGTTAGGTTTAGGTTTAGGGTAAGGGTTAGGGTTAGGGTTAGGGTTAGGGTAAGGGTTAGGGTTAGGGTTAGGGTTAGGGTTTGGTTTAGGGTTAGGGTTAGGGTAAGGGTTAGGTTTAGGGTTAGGTTTAGGGTTAGGGTTAGGGTAAGGAAAAGGTTAGTGTTAGGGTTAGGTTTAGGTTTAGGGTTAGGGTTAGGGTTACGTTAAGGGTTAGATTTAGGGTTAGGGATAGGGTTAGGGTTAGGGTTAGTGTAAGGGTAAGGGTTAGGGTTAGGGTTAGGGTTAGGTTAGGTTTAGGGTTAGGTTTAGGTTTAGGGTTAGAGTAAGGGTACGGGTTAGGGTTAGGGTTAGGGTTAAGGTTAGGGTTAGGGTTAGTGTAAGGGTAAGGGTTAGGGTTAGGGTTAGTGTAAGGGTAAGGGTTAGGGTCAGGGTTAGGGTTAGGGTTAGGGTTAGGGTTAGTGTTAGGGTTAGTGTTCGGGTTAGGGTAAGGGTTAGGTTTAGGGTTAGGGTTAGGGTTAGGGTTAGGTTAGGTTTAGGGTTAGGTTTAGGGTTAGGGTTAGGGTAAGGGAAAGGGTTAGGGTTAGGGTTAGGGTTAAGGTTAGGGTTAGGGTTAGGGTAAGGGTAAGGGTTAGGGTTAGGGTTAGTGTAAGGGTAAGGGTTAGAGTCAGGGTTAGGTTTAGGTTTACGGTTAGCGTAAGGGTAAGGGTTAGGGTTAGGGTTAGGATTAGGGTTAGGGTTTGGGTTAGGATTAGGTTTAGGTTTACAGTAAGGGTAAGGGTTAGGGTTAGGGTAAGGGTTAGGGTGAGGGTTAGGTTTAGGGTTAGGGTAAAGGTAAGCGTTAGGGTTAGGGTTAGGGTAAGGGTTAGGTTTAGGGTTAGTGTAAGGGTAAGGGTTAGGGATAGGGTTAGGGTAAGGTTAAGGTTTAGGGTTAGGGTTAGTTTTAAGGTTAGGTTTAGGTTTAGGGTTAGGGTAAGGGTAAGGGTTATGGTTAGGGTTAGGGTTTGGGTTAGGGTTAGTTGTAGGTTTAGGGTAAGGGTAAGGGTTAGGGTTACGGTTAGGGTTAAGGTTAGGGTTAGGGATAGGGTAAGAGTAAGGCTTAGAGTTAGGGTTAGGGTTAGGTTTAGGGTTAGAGTTAGGGTTAGGTTTAGGTTAAGGGTAAGGTTAGGGTTATAGTTAGGCTTAGGGTTAGGGTTAGGGTTAAGGTTAGGTTAGGGTTAGGGTAAGGGTAAGGGTAAGGGTTAGGGTTGGGGTTAGGGTTAAGTTTATTGTAAGGATAGGGGTTAGGGATAGGGTTAGGGTTAGGGTTTGGGTTAGGGTTAGGTTTAGGGTTGGGGTTAGTTTAAGGGTTAGGGTTAGAGTTAGGGTTAGGTTTAGGGTTAGGGTAAGGGTAAGGCTTAGGGTTAGTGTTAGGGTTAGGGTAAGGGTAAGGGTTAGGGTTAGGTTTAGGGTTACAGTTAAGGTTAGGGGTAGGGTTTGGATAAGGGTAAGAGTTAGGTTTAAGGTTATGGTAAGGGTAAGGTTTAGGGTTAGAGTTACGTTAGGGTTAAGGTTTGGGTTAGGGTTAGGTTTAGGTTTAGGGTAAGGGTTAGGGTTAGGGTTAGGGTTAGGGTAAGGGTTAGGGATAGGTTTAGGGTTAGAGTTAGGTTTAGGGTAAGGGTTAGGGTTAGGATTAGGGTAAGGGTAAGTGTTAAGGGTAGAGTGAGGGTTAGGGTTAGGGTTACGGTTAAGGTTAGGGTTAGGTTTAGGGTTACAGTTAAGGTTAGGGGTAGGGTTTGGATAAGGGTAAGAGTTAGGTTTAAGGTTATGGTAAGGGTAAGGTTTAGGGTTAGAGTTACGTTAGGGTTAAGGTTTGGGTTAGGGTTAGGTTTAGGTTTAGGGTAAGGGTTAGGGTTAGGGTTAGGGTTAGGGTAAGGGTTAGGGTTAGGGTTAGGGTTAGGGTTTGGTTTAGGGTTAGGGTTAGGGTAAGGGTTAGGTTTAGGGTTAGGTTTAGGGTTAGGGTTAGGGTAAGGAAAAGGTTAGTGTTAGGGTTAGGTTTAGGTTTAGGGTTAGGGTTAGGGTTACGTTAAGGGTTAGATTTAGGGTTAGGGATAGGGTTAGGGTTAGGGTTAGTGTAAGGGTAAGGGTTAGGGTTAGGGTTAGGGTTAGGTTAGGTTTAGGGTTAGGTTTAGGTTTAGGGTTAGAGTAAGGGTACGGGTTAGGGTTAGGGTTAGGGTTAAGGTTAGGGTTAGGGTTAGTGTAAGGGTAAGGGTTAGGGTTAGGGTTAGTGTAAGGGTAAGGGTTAGGGTCAGGGTTAGTGTTAGGGTTAGGGTTAGGGTTAGTGTTAGGGTTAGTGTTAGGGTTAGGGTAAGGGTTAGGTTTAGGGTTAGGGTTAGGGTTAAGGTTAGGGTTAGGGTTAGGGTAAGGGTAAGGGTTAGGGTTAGGGTTAGTGTAAGGGTAAGGGTTAGGGTCAGGGTTAGGGTTAGGGTTAGGGTTAGGGTTAGTGTTAGGGTTAGTGTTAGGGTTAGGGTAAGGGTTAGGTTTAGGGTTAGGGTTAGGGTTAGGGTTAGGTTAGGTTTAGGGTTAGGTTTAGGGTTAGGGTTAGGGTAAGGGAAAGGGTTAGGGTTAGGGTTAGGGTTAAGGTTAGGGTTAGGGTTAGGGTAAGGGTAAGGGTTAGGGTTAGGGTTAGTGTAAGGGTAAGGGTTAGAGTCAGGGTTAGGGTTAGGTTTACGGTTAGCGTAAGGGTAAGGGTTAGGGTTAGGGTTAGGATTAGGGTTAGGGTTTGGGTTAGGATTAGGTTTAGGTTTACAGTAAGGGTAAGGGTTAGGGTTAGGGTAAGGGTTAGGGTGAGGGTTAGGTTTAGGGTTAGGGTAAAGGTAAGCGTTAGGGTTAGGGTTAGGGTAAGGGTTAGGTTTAGGGTTAGTGTAAGGGTAAGGGTTAGGGATAGGGTTAGGGTAAGGTTAAGGTTTAGGGTTAGGGTTAGTTTTAAGGTTAGGTTTAGGTTTAGGGTTAGGGTAAGGGTAAGGGTTATGGTTAGGGTTAGGGTTTGGGTTAGGGTTAGTTGTAGGTTTAGGGTAAGGGTAAGGGTTAGGGTTACGGTTAGGGTTAAGGTTAGGGTTAGGGATAGGGTAAGAGTAAGGCTTAGAGTTAGGGTTAGGGTTAGGTTTAGGGTTAGAGTTAGGGTTAGGTTTAGGTTAAGGGTAAGGTTAGGGTTATAGTTAGGCTTAGGGTTAGGGTTAGGGTTAAGGTTAGGTTAGGGTTAGGGTAAGGGTAAGGGTAAGGGTTAGGGTTGGGGTTAGGGTTAAGTTTATTGTAAGGATAGGGGTTAGGGATAGGGTTAGGGTTAGGGTTTGGGTTAGGGTTAGGTTTAGGGTTGGGGTTAGTTTAAGGGTTAGGGTTAGAGTTAGGGTTAGGTTTAGGGTTAGGGTAAGGGTAAGGCTTAGGGTTAGTGTTAGGGTTAGGGTAAGGGTAAGGGTTAGGGTTAGGTTTAGGGTTACAGTTAAGGTTAGGGGTAGGGTTTGGATAAGGGTAAGAGTTAGGTTTAAGGTTATGGTAAGGGTAAGGTTTAGGGTTAGAGTTACGTTAGGGTTAAGGTTTGGGTTAGGGTTAGGTTTAGGTTTAGGGTAAGGGTTAGGGTTAGGGTTAGGGTTAGGGTAAGGGTTAGGGATAGGTTTAGGGTTAGAGTTAGGTTTAGGGTAAGGGTTAGGGTTAGGATTAGGGTAAGGGTAAGTGTTAAGGGTAGAGTGAGGGTTAGGGTTAGGGTTACGGTTAAGGTTAGGGTTAGGTTTAGGGTTACAGTTAAGGTTAGGGGTAGGGTTTGGATAAGGGTAAGAGTTAGGTTTAAGGTTATGGTAAGGGTAAGGTTTAGGGTTAGAGTTACGTTAGGGTTAAGGTTTGGGTTAGGGTTAGGTTTAGGTTTAGGGTAAGGGTTAGGGTTAGGGTTAGGGTTAGGGTAAGGGTTAGGGTTAGGGTTAGGGTTAGGGTTTGGTTTAGGGTTAGGGTTAGGGTAAGGGTTAGGTTTAGGGTTAGGTTTAGGGTTAGGGTTAGGGTAAGGAAAAGGTTAGTGTTAGGGTTAGGTTTAGGTTTAGGGTTAGGGTTAGGGTTACGTTAAGGGTTAGATTTAGGGTTAGGGATAGGGTTAGGGTTAGGGTTAGTGTAAGGGTAAGGGTTAGGGTTAGGGTTAGGGTTAGGTTAGGTTTAGGGTTAGGTTTAGGTTTAGGGTTAGAGTAAGGGTACGGGTTAGGGTTAGGGTTAGGGTTAAGGTTAGGGTTAGGGTTAGGGTAAGGGTAAGGGTTAGGGTTAGGGTTAGTGTAAGGGTAAGGGTTAGGGTCAGGGTTAGTGTTAGGGTTAGGGTTAGGGTTAGTGTTAGGGTTAGTGTTAGGGTTAGGGTAAGGGTTAGGTTTAGGGTTAGGGTTAGGGTTAAGGTTAGGGTTAGGCTTAGGGTAAGGGTAAGGGTTAGGGTTAGGGTTAGTGTAAGGGTAAGGGTTAGGGTCAGGGTTAGGGTTAGGGTTAGGGTTAGGGTTAGTGTTAGGGTTAGTGTTAGGGTTAGGGTAAGGGTTAGGTTTAGGGTTAGGGTTAGGGTTAGGTTAGGTTTAGGGTTAGGTTTAGGGTTAGGGTTAGGGTAAGGGAAAGGGTTAGGGTTAGGGTTAGGGTTAAGGTTAGGGTTAGGGTTAGGGTAAGGGTAAGGGTTAGGGTTAGGGTTAGTGTAAGGGTAAGGGTTAGAGTCAGGGTTAGGGTTAGGTTTACGGTTAGCGTAAGGGTAAGGGTTAGGGTTAGGGTTAGGATTAGGGTTAGGGTTTGGGTTAGGATTAGGTTTAGGTTTACAGTAAGGGTAAGGGTTAGGGTTAGGGTAAGGGTTAGGGTGAGGGTTAGGTTTAGGGTTAGGGTAAAGGTAAGCGTTAGGGTTAGGGTTAGGGTAAGGGTTAGGTTTAGGGTTAGTGTAAGGGTAAGGGTTAGGGATAGGGTTAGGGTAAGGTTAAGGTTTAGGGTTAGGGTTAGTTTTAAGGTTAGGTTTAGGTTTAGGGTTAGGGTAAGGGTAAGGGTTATGGTTAGGGTTAGGGTTTGGGTTAGGGTTAGTTGTAGGTTTAGGGTAAGGGTAAGGGTTAGGGTTACGGTTAGGGTTAAGGTTAGGGTTAGGGATAGGGTAAGAGTAAGGCTTAGAGTTAGGGTTAGGGTTAGGTTTAGGGTTAGAGTTAGGGTTAGGTTTAGGTTAAGGGTAAGGTTAGGGTTATAGTTAGGCTTAGGGTTAGGTTTAGGGTTAAGGTTAGGTTAGGGTTAGGGTAAGGGTAAGGGTAAGGGTTAGGGTTGGGGTTAGGGTTAAGTTTATTGTAAGGATAGGGGTTAGGGATAGGGTTAGGGTTAGGGTTTGGGTTAGGGTTAGGTTTAGGGTTGGGGTTAGTTTAAGGGTTAGGGTTAGAGTTAAGGTTAGGGTTAGGGTTGGGGTAAGGGTTAGGGTTTGGGTTACGGTTAGGGTTAGGCGTTATGGTTAGGGTTATGTAAGAGTTAGGGTTAGAGTTAGGGTTAGGTTTAGGGTTAGGGTAAGGGTAAGGCTTAGGGTTAGTGTTAGGGTTAGGGTAAGGGTAAGGGTTAGGGTTAGGGTAAGGGTTAGGTTTACAGTTACAGTTTGGGTTATGGTTAGGGTAAGGGTAAGGATTAAGGTTAGGGTTAGGGTTAGGGTTAGGGTTAGGGTTAGTGTTAGGGTGAAGGTTAGGGTTAATGTTAGTGTAAGGGTTTGGGTTAGGGTTAGGGTTAGGTGTTATGGTTAGGGTTAGGGTTAGGTTAAGGGTTACGTTTAGGTTTAGATTTTAGGTTAAGGTAAGGGTAAGTGTTAGGGTTAGTGTTAGGGTTAGGTTTAGGTTTAGGGTTAGGTTTAGGTTAAGGGTAAGGGTTAGGGTTAGGGTAAGGGTTGGGATTAGGGTTAGGGTTATGGTTACGGTTAGGGTAAGGGTAAGGGTTATTGTTAGGGTTAGGCTTAGGGTTAGGGTAAGGGTTAGGTTTACGGTTAGTATAAGAGTAAGGATTAGGTTTAGGGTTAGGGTAAGGGTAAGGGTTAGTGTCAGGGTTAGGATTAGGGTTAGGTTTAGGTTTACGGTTAGGGTTAGGGTAAGGGTAAGTGTTAGGTTTAAGGTTAGGGTTAGGGTTAGGGTAAGGGTAAGGGTTAGGTTTAGGGTTAGGGTAAGAGTAAGGGTTAGGGTTAGGGTTAGGTTAGGGTTAGGGTTTGGGTTAGGGTTGGGTTTAGGTTTAGAGTAAGGATAAGGGTTAGGGTTAGAGTTAGGGTTAGGGTTAGGGTTAGGGTAAGTTTTAGGTTTAGCGTTAGGGAAATGTAAGGGTTAGGGTTAGGGTCAGGGTTAGGGTTGGGGTTTGGGTTAGGGTAAGGGTTAGGGTTAGGGTTAGGATTAGGTTTAGGATTAGGGTTAGGGTAAGGGTAAGTGTTAGGGTTAGGGTTAGTGTTAGGTTTAATGTTAGGGTTAGGGTAAAGGTAAGGGTTTGGGTTACGGTTGGGTTTACGGTTTGGGTTAAGGTTAGGGTTAGGGTTAGGGTAAGGGTAAGGGTTAGGGTTAGGGTTAGGGTAAGAGCTAGGGTTAGAGTTAGGGTAGGGTTAGGGTTAGGGTTAGGGTTAGCTTTAGGGTAAGGGTAAGGTTTAGGGTTAGGGTTAGGTTTATGGTAAGGGTTAGGGTTTGGTTTAGGGTTAGGTTTAGGGTTAGGGTAAGGGTAAGGGTTAGGGTTAGGGTTAGGGTTAAGGTTAGGGTTAGGGTGAAGGTAAGGTTAAGGGTTAGGGTTAGGGTTATTAGTTAAGGTTATGGTTAGGGTTAGGGTAAGGTTAAGGGTTAGGGTAGGGTTAGGCTTAGTGTTAGGGTAAGGGTAAGGGTTAGGTTTCGGGTAAGGGTTAGGGTTAGGGTTAGTGTTAAGTTTATGGTTAGTGTAAGGGTTAGGTTTAGATTAGGGTTAGGGTTAGGATCAAGGTAAGCGTTAGGGTTAGGGTTAGGGATAGGGGAAGGTTAGGGTTAGCTTAAGGGTTACGGTAAGGGTAAGGGTTGGGGTTAGGGTTAGGGTTAGGGTTAAGTTTAGGATTAGGGTTAGGGTAAGGGCAAGGGGTAGGGTTCGGGTTAGGGTTAGGGGTTATGTTTAGGTTTATCGTTAGGGTTAGGTTACGGGTTAGGGTTAGGTTTAGGGTAAGGGTAAGGGTTAGGGTTAGGGTTAGGGTTAGGGTTCTGGTTAGGGTTAGGGTTACGGTTAGGGTAAGGGAAAGGGTTAGGGTTAGGGTTACGGTTTGGGTTAGGGTTAGGTTTGGGGTTAGGGTTAGGGTTAGGGTTAGGGTTAGGGTTAAGGTTAGGGTTAGGCTTAGGGTAAGGGTAAGGGTTAGGGTTAGGGTTAGGGTTATTAGTTAGGGTTAGGGTTATGGTTAGGGTTACGGTAAGGGTTAGGGTTAGGGTTAGGGTAAGGGTAAGGGTTAGGTTTAGGCTAAGGGTTAGGGTTAGAGTTAGAGTTACTCTTCAGTTGGGGGTTAGTGTTAGGGTAACGGTAAGTGTAAGGGTTAGGGTTAGGGTTAGGGTTAGGGTAAGGGTATGGTTAGTGTTCGGGTTAGGGTTAGGGTAAGGGTTAGCATTAGGGTGAGGGTTAGGGTTAGGGTCAGGGTCAGGGTTAGGGTTAGGGTTAGAGTTAGGGTAACGGTAAGGGTAAGGGTCAGGGTTAGGGTTAGGGACTAGGGTTAGAGTTAGGGTTAGTGAAAGGGTTAGGGTTAGGGTTAGGGTTAGGGTTAGGGTGAGGTTTACGTTTAGGTTTAGGGTAAGGTTTAGGGTTAGGGTTAGGGTTAGGGTAAGGGTTAGGGTTAGGGTTAGGGTTAGGGTTAGGTTTAGCGTTAGGTTTAGGGTTAGGGTTAGGGTAAGGAAAAGGGTTAGGTTAGGGTTAGAGTTAGGTTTAGGGTTAGGGTTAGGGTTAGCGTTAGGGTAAGGATAAGGGTTAAGGTTAGGGTCAGCATTTGGGTTAGGGTTAGGGTAAGGTTTAGGGTTAGGGTTAGGGTAAGGTTTAGGGTTAGAGTTAGGGTTAGGGTTAGGGTAAGGGTTAGGGTTAGGGTTAGGGTTAGGGTTAGGTTTAGGGTTAGGGTTAGGATAAGGATAAGAGGTAGGGTTAGAGTTAGGTTTAGGGTTAGGGTTAGGGTTAGTTTAAGGGTTAGCTTTAGGGTTAGGACTAGGGTTAGGGTTAGGGTTAGTGTAAGGGTAAGGGTTAGGGTTAGGGTTAGGGTTAGGTTAGGTTTAGGGTTAGGTTTAGGGTTAGGGTAAGGGTAAGGGTTAGGGTTAGGGTTAGGTTAAGGTTAGGGTTAGGGTTAGGCTAAGGGTTAGGGTCAGGGTTAGGGTTAGGTTTAGGGTTAGCGTAAGGGTAAGTGTTAGGGTTAGGGTTAGGATTTGGGTTAGGGTTTGTGTTAGGGTTAGTTTTAGGGTTAGGGTAAGGGTAAGGTTTAGGTTTAGGGTTAGTGTTAGCGTTAGTGTTAGGGTGAAAGTTATGGTTAGGTTTAGGGTAAGAGTAAGGGATAGGGTTAGGGTAAGGTTTAGGGTTATGGTTAGTGTAAGGGTAAGGGTTAGGGTTAGAGGTAGGGTTAGGGTTAGGTTAAGGGTAAGGGTTAGGTTTAGCGTTAGGGTTCAGGTTAGGTTTAGGGTTAGGGTTAGTGTAAGGGTCAGGGATAGGTTTAGGGGTAGAGTTAGGTTTAGGGTTAGGGTTAGGGTTAGGGTAAGGGTATGTGTTAAGGTTAGGGTGAGGGTGAGGGTTAGGGTTAGGGTTAGGGTTAAGGTTACGGTCAGGTTTAGGGTAAGGGTAAGGGTTAGGGTTAGGGTAAGGGTTAGGGTTAGGGTTAGTGTAAGGGTAAGGGTTAGGTTTAGATTTAGGGTTAGGGTTAGGTTAAGGGTAAGGGTTAGGGTTAGGGTTAGGGTTCGGTTTAGGTTTAGGGTTAGGGTTAGGGTAAGGGTCAGGGATAGGTTTAGGGTTAGAGTTAGGTTTAGGGTAAGGGTTAGGGTTAGGATTAGGGTAAGGGTAAGTGTTAAGGGTAGAGTGAGGGTTAGGTTTAGGGTTAAGGTTAAGGTTAGGGTTAGGTTTAGGGTTACAGTTAAGGTTAGGGGTAGGGTTTGGGTAAGGGTAAGGGTTAGGTTTAAGGTTATGGTAAGGGTAAGGGTTAGGGTTAGGGTTAGGGTTAGGGTTATGGTAAGGGTTAGGGTTAGGGTTAGGGTTAGGTTTAGGGTTAGGTTTAGGGTTAGGGTTAGGGTAAGGATAAGAGTTAGGGTTAGAGTTAGGTTTAGGGTTAGGGTTAGGGTTAGTTTAAGGGTTAGCTTTAGGGTTAGGACTAGGGTTAGGGTTAGGGTTAGTGTAAGGGTAAGGGTTAGGGTTAGGGTTAGGGTTAGGTTAGGTTTAGGGTTAGGTTTAGGGTTAGGGTTAGGGTAAGGGTAAGGGTTAGGGTTAGGGTTAGGGTTAAGGTTAGGGTTAGGGTTAGGCTAAGGGTTAGGGTCAGGGTTAGGGTTAGGTTTAGGGTTAGCGTAAGGGTAAGTGTTAGGGTTAGGGTTAGGATTATGGTTAGGGTTTGTGTTAGGGTTAGTTTTAGGGTTAGGGTAAGGGTAAGGGTTAGGTTTAGGGTTAGTCTTAGCGTTAGTGTTAGGGTGAAGGTTATGGTTAGGTTTAGGGTAAGGGTAAGGGATAGGGTTAGGGTAAGGTTTAGGGTTATGGTTAGTGTAAGGGTAAGAGTTAGGGTTAGAGGTAGGGTTAGGGTTAGGTTAAGGGTAAGGGTTAGGTTTAGCGTTAGGGTTCAGTTTAGGTTTAGGGTTAGGGTTAGTGTAAGGGTCAGGGATAGGTTTAGGGGTAGAGTTAGGTTTAGGGTTAGGGTTAGGGTTAGGGTCAGAGTAAGGGTATGTGTTAAGGTTAGGGTGAGGGTGAGGGTTAGGGTTAGGGTTAGGGTTAAGGTTACGGTCAGGTTTAGGGTAAGGGTAAGGGTTAGGGTTAGGGTAAGGTTTAGGGTTAGGGTTAGTGTAAGGGTAAGGGTTAGGTTTAGAGTTAGGGTTAGGTTTAGGTTAATTGTAAGGGTTAGGGTTAGGGTTAGGGTTCAGTTTAGGTTTAGGGTTAGGGTTAGGGTAAGGGTCAGGGATAGGTTTAGGGTTAGAGTTAGGTTTAGGGTAAGGGTTAGGATTAGGATTAGGGTAAGGGTAAGTGTTAAGGGTAGAGTGAGGGTTAGGGTTAGGGTTACGGTTAAGGTTAGGGGTAGGGTTTGGGAAAGGGTAAGGGTTAGGTTTAAGGTTATGGTAAGGGTAAGGTTTAGGGTTAGGGTTACGTTAGGGTTAAGGTTTGGGTTAGGGTTAGGTTTAGGTTTAGGGTAAGGGTTAGGGTTAGGTTTAGGGTTAGGGTTAGGGTAAGGGTTAGGGTTAGGGTTAGGGTTAGGGTTTGGTTTAGGGTTAGGGTTAGGGTAAGTGTTAGGTTTAGGGTTAGGTTTAGGGTTAGGGTTAGGGTAAGGAAAAGGTTAGTGTTAGGGTTAGGTTTAGGTTTAGGGTTAGGGTTAGGGTTACGTTAAGGGTTAGGTTTAGGGTTAGGGATAGGGTTAGGGTTAGGGTTAGTGTAAGGGTAAGGGTTAGGGTTAGGGTTAGGGTTAGGTTAGGTTTAGGGTTAGGTTTAGGTTTAGGGTAAGGGTTAGGTTAGGGTTAAGGTAAGGTTTAGGGTTAGGGTTAGGGTTAGGGTAAGGGTTAGGGTTAGGGTTAGGGTTAGGTTTAGGATTAGGTTTAGTGTTAGGGTTGGGTAAGGAAAAGGTTAGTGTTAGGGTTAGGTTTAGGTTTAGGGTTAGGGTTAGGGTAACGTTAAGGGTTAGGTTAGGGTTAGGGATAGGGTTAGGGTTAGGGTTAGTGTAAGGGTAAGGGTTAAGGTTAGGGTTAGGGTTAGGTTAGGTTTAGGGTTAGGGTTAGGGTAAGGGTAAGGGTTAGGGTTAGGGTTAGGGTTAAGGTTAGGGTTAGGGTTAGGGTAAGGGTAAGGGTTAGGGTTAGGGTTAGTGTAAGGGTAACTGTTAGGGTCAGGGTTAGGGTTAGGTTTAGGGTTAGGGTTGGGTTAGGGTTAGGGTTAGGGTTAGGTAAGCGTAAGGGTTAGGGTTTGGGTTAGGATTAGGTTTAGGTTTACGGTAAGGGTAAGGGTTAGGGTTAGGGTAAGGGTTAGGGTGAGGGTTAGGTTTAGGGTTAGGGTAAGGGTAAGCGTTAGGGTTAGGGTTAGGGTTAGGGTAAGGATTAGGATTAGGGTTAGTGTAAGGGTAAGGGTTAGGGATAGGGTTAGGGTAAGGGTAAGTTTTAGGGTTAGGGTTAGTTTCAGTGTTAGGTTTAGGTTTAGGGTTAGGGTAAGGGTAAGGGTTATGGTTAGGGTTAGGGTTTGGGTTAGGGTTAGGTGTAGGGTTAGGGTAAGGGTAAGGGTTAGGGTTAGGGTTAGGGTTAGGTTAGGTTTAGGGTTAGGGTTAGGGTAAGGGAAAGGGTTAGGGTTAGGGTTAGGGTTAAGGTTAGGGTTAGGGTTAGGGTAAGGGTAAGGGTTAGGGTTAGGGTTAGTGTAAGGGTAAGGGCTAGAGTCAGGGTTAGGGTTAGGTTTAGGGTTAGCGTAAGGGTAAGGGTTAGGGTTAGGGTTAGGATTAGGGTTAGGGTTTGGGTTAGGATTAGGTTTAGGTTTACAGTAAGGGTAAGGGTTAGGGTTAGGGTAAGGGTTAGGATGAGGGTTAGGTTTAGGGTTAGGGTAAAGGTAAGCGTTAGGGTTAGGGTTAGGGTTAGGGTCAGGGATAGGTTTAGGGTTAGAGTTAGGTTTAGGGTAAGTGTTAGGGTTAGGATTAGGGTAAGGGTAAGTGTTAAGGGTAGAGTGAAGGTTAGGGTTAGGGTTAAGGTTAAGGTTAGGGTTAGGTTTAGGGTTACACTTAAGGATAGGGGTAGGGTTTGGGTAAGGGTAAGGGTTAGGTTTAAGGTTATGGTAAAGGTAAGGGTTAGGGTTAGGGTTAGGGTTAGGGTTAGGGTTAGGGTAAGGGTTAGGGTTAGGGTTAGGGTTAGGTTTAGGGTTAGGTTTAGGGTTAGGGTTAGGGTAAGGATAAGAGTTAGGGTTAGAGTTAGGTTTAGGGTTAGGGTTAGGGTTAGTTTAAGGGTTAGCTTTAGGGTTAGGACTAGGGTTAGGGTTAGGGTTAGTGTAAGGGTAAGGGTTAGGGTTAGGGTTAGGGTTAGGTTAGGTTTAGGGTTAGGTTTAGGGTTAGGGTTAGGGTAAGGGTAAGGGTTAGGGTTAGGGTTAGCGTTAAGGTTAGGGTTAGGGTTAGGCTAAGGGTTAGGGTCAGGGTTAGGGTTAGGTTTAGGGTTAGCGAAAGGGTAAGTGTTAGGGTTAGGGTTAGGATTATTGTTAGGGTTTGTGTTAGGGTTAGTTTTAGGGTTAGGGTAAGGGTAAGGGTTAGGTTTAGGGTTAGTCTTAGCGTTAGTGTTAGGGTGAAGTTTATGGTTAGGTTTAGGGTAAGGGTAAGGGATAGGGTTAGGGTAAGGTTTAGGGTTATGGTTAGTGTAAGGGTAAGGGTTAGGGTTAGAGGTAGGGTTAGGGTTAGGTTAAGGGTAAGGGTTAGGTTTAGCGTTAGGGTTCAGGTTAGGTTTAGGGTTAGGGTTAGTGTAAGGGTCAGGGATAGGTTTAGGGGTAGAGTTAGGTTTAGGGTTAGGGTTAGGGTTAGGGTTAGGGTAAGGTTATGTGTTAAGGTTAGGGTGAGGGTGAGGATTAGGGTTAGGGTTAGGGTAAGGGTTAGGTTTAGGGTTAGGGTTAGGGTTAGGGTAAGGGTAAGGGTTAGGGTTAGTGTTAGCGTTAGGGTTAGGGTTAGATTAGGGTTACGATAAGGGTAATTGTTAGCGTTAGGGTAAGGGTTAGGGTTAGGGTTAGTGTTAGGTTTCGGGTAAGGGTAAGGATTAGGGTTAGGGTTAGGGTTGGGGTAAGGGTTAGGGTTAGTGTAACGGTAAGTTTTAGGGTTAGGTTTAGGGTTAGGGTTAGGGTTAGGGTAAGGGTAAGGTTTAGGGATAGGGTTAGGGCTAGGGTTAGGGTTAGGTTTAGGGATAGGGCAAGGGTAAGTGTTAGGGTTAGGGTTAGGGTTAGGTTTAAGGGTAGGGTTAGGGTTAGGGTTAGGGTAAGGGTAAGGGTTAGGGTTAGGGTTAGGGTTAGGTTGAGGGTTAGGGTTAGAGTTAGGGTTAAGGTAGGGTTAGGGTTAGGGTAAGGGTTAGGGTTAATGATAGGGTTATGGTTAGGGTTAGGGAAAGGGTAAGGTTTACGGCTAGGTTTAGGGTTAGGATTATGGTGACGGTTAGGGTAAGGGTAAGGGTTAGGGTTAGGGTTAGGGTCTGCGTTAGGTTTAGGTTTAGGATTAGGGTAAGTGTAAGGGTTAGGGTTAGGGTTAGAGTTAGGGTTAGGGTTAAGGTTAGGGTTAGGTTTAGGGTAAGGGTAAGGATTAGGTTTAGAGTTAGGGTTAGGGTTAGGGTAAGGGTTAGGTTTAGGCTTAGGTTAGGGTTTGGGTTAGGGTTAGGTTTAGGGTTGGGGTAAGGGTAAGGGTTAGGGTTAGGGTTACGGTTACTTTTAGGGTTAGGAATGGGGTTAGGGTAATGGTAAGGGTAAGGGTTTGGTTTAGGGTTAGGGGTTAGGGTTAAGGTTAGGGTTAGGGTAAGGGCTAGGGTTAGGGTTAGGGTAAGGGTTAGATTTAGAGTTAGGGTTAGGGTAAGGGTAAGGTTTAGTGATAGAGTTAGGTTAGGGTTAGGGTTTGGGTTAGGGTAAGGCTTAGGGTTAGGGTAAGGGTAAGGGTTAGGGTTAGGGTTAGGTTTAGTGTTAGGGTTATCGTTAGGGTTAGGTTTAGGGTTAGGGTTAGGGTTAGGGTTAGGCTAAGGTTAAGGGTTAGGGTTATTGTTATCCTTAGGGTTAGGGTTAGGTTTAGGGTTAGGGTTAGGGTAAGGGTAAGGATTAGGGTTAGGGTAAGGGTTAGGTTTAGGGTAGGGTAAGTGTTAGGGGTAGAGTGAGGGTTAGGGTTAGCGTTAGGGTTAATGTTATGGTTAGGGTTAGGGTTAAGTTTAGGGTTAGGGTTAGGGTAATGGTTAGGGTTAGGTTTAGGGTTAGGGTTAGGGTAAGGTTTGGGGTTAGGGTTAGGGTTAGGGTTAGGTTTAGGGTTAGGGTTAGGGTAAGGGTTAGTGTTAGGGTTAGGGTTAGGTTTAGGGTTAGGGTAATAGTTAGGGTTTGGGTGAGGGTTAGGGTTAGGGTTAGGGTTAGGGTAAGGGCGAGGGTTAGTGTTAGGGTTAGGGTTAGATTTAGGGTTAGGGTAAGGTTAGGTATAGGGTTAGGGTTAGGGTTAGGCTAAGGTTAGGGTTAGGGTTAGGGTAAGTGTTAGGGGTAGGGTGAGGGTTAGGGTTAGCGTTAGGGTTAAGGTTAGGGTTAGGGTT
>JANJXV010000067.1:1202500-1207500 GCA_024803745.1 Megascapheus bottae | reverse complement strand
GGTTATTGTTATCCTTAGGGTTAGGGTTAGGTTTAGGGTTAGGGTTAGGGTAAGGGTAAGGGTTAGGGTTAGGGTAAGGTTTAGGGTTAGGGTTAGGGTAACTGTTAGGGGTAGGGTGAGGGTTAGGGTTAGGCTAAGGTTAAGTGTTAGGGTTATTGTTATCCTTAGAGTTAGGGTTAGGGTTAGGGTTAGGGTTAAGGTTAGGGTTATGGTTAGGTTTAAGGTTAGGGTTAGGGTTAGGGTAATGGTAAGGGTTAGGGTTAGGGTTAGGGTGAGGGTTACGGTTAGGGTTAGGGTTAAGGTTAGGTTTAGGGTTATGGTTAGTGTTAAGTTTAGGGTTAGGGTTAGGGTAAGGGTAAGGGTTAGGATTAGGTTTAGGATTAAGGGATAGGGTTAGGGTTAGGGTTAGGGTAGGGTTAGGGTTAAGGCTATGGTTAGGGTTAGGGTAAGGGTAATGGTTAGGGTTAGGCCTAGGGTTAGGTTTTCGGTTAGGGTTAGGTTTAGGTTGAGAGTTAGGGTTAGGGTTAGGGTTAGGGGTTAGGGTTAGGGTTAGGGTTAGGGTAAGGTTAGGTTTAGGGTTAGGGTTAGGGTTAGGCTAAGGTTAAGGGTTAGGGTTATTGTTATCCTTATGGTTAGGGTTAGGTTTAGGGTTAGAGTTAGGGTAAGGGTAAGGGTTAGGGTAAGGGTAAGGGTTAGGGTTAGGGTTAGGGTAACTGTTAGGGGTGGGGTGAGGGTTAGGGTTAGCGTTAGGGTTAAGGTTAGGGTTAGGGTTAGGGTTAAGGTTAGGGTTAGGGTTAGGGTAATGGTAAGGGTTAGGGTTAGGGTGAGGGTTACGGTTAGGGTTAGGGTTAAGTCTAGGGTTAGGGTTAGGGTTAGTGTTAAGGTTAGGGTTAGGGTTAGGGTAAGGGTAAGGGTTAGGATTAGGGTTAGGATTAAGGGATAGGATTAGGGTTAGGGCAGGGTTAGGGTTAAGGCTGGGGTTAGGGTTAGGGTAAGGGTAATGTTTAGGGTTATGGCTAGGGTTAGGTTTTGGGTTATGGTAAGTGTTAGGGTTAGGTTTAGGTTGAGAGTTAGGGTTATGGTTAGGGTTAGGGTTAGGGTTAGGTTTAGGGTAAGGGTTAGTGTTAGGGTTAGGGTTAGGCTTAGGGTTAGGGTTAGGGTAAGGGGAACGGTTAGGTTTAGGGGTAGTATTAGGGTTAGGATTAAGGTTAGGGTTAGGGTTAGAGTAAGGGTAAGGGTTAGGGTTAGGGTTAGGGTTACGGTTAGGGTTAGGGTAAGGGTAAGGGTTAGGGTTAGGCTTAGGTTTAGGGTTAGGTTTTGGGTTAGGGTTAGGTTTAGGTTTAGGGTAAGGGTAAGGGTTAGGGTTACGGTTAGGGTAAGGGTAAGTTTTAGGGTTTGGGTGAGGGTTAGGGTTAGGTTTAGGGTTAAGGGTAGGGTTAGGTTTAGGGTTAGGGTTAAGGTTAGGGTTAGGGTTAGGGGAAGGGGAAGGGTTAGGGTTAGGGTAAGGGTAAGGTTTAGGGTTAGGGTTAGGTTAGGGTTAGGTATGGGTTAGGGTAGGGTTAGGGTTAGGGTAAGGGTTAGGGTTGGGTTTACGGTTAGGGTTATGGTAAGGGTTAGGGTTAGGGTTAGGGTTAGGGTTTGGGTTAGGGTTAGCTTTAGGGTTAGGGTTAGTGTAAGGGTTAGTGTTAGCGTTAAGTTTAGAGTTAAGGTTTGGGTTAGGGTTAGGGAAAGGGTAAGGGTTAGGGTTGGGGTTAGGGTAAGGGTAAGGTTTAGGGTTAGGGTTAGGGTTAGGGTTAGGGTTAGGTTTCTGGTTAGGGTTAGTGTTAGGGTTAACGTTAGGGTTAGGGTTAGGGTAAGGGTTAGGGAAAGGGTAAGGGTTAGGGTTAGGGTTAGGGTTAGGGTAAGGGTTAGGGTTAGGGTTAGGGTAAGGGTGAGGGTTAGGGTTAGGGTTAGGGTTAGGTTAGGGTTAGGGTTATGGTTAGGGTTAGGGTTAGGGTAAGGTTAGGTTTAGGGTTAGGGTTAGGGTTAGGCTAAGGTTAAGGGTTAGGGTTATTGTTATCCTTAGGGTTAGGGTTAGGTTTAGGGTTAGGGTTATGGTAAGGGTAAGGGTTAGGGTTAGGGTAAGGGTTAGGGGTAGGGTTAGTGTAAGTGTTAGGGTTAGGGTGAGGGTTAGGGTTAACGTTAGGGTTAAGGTTAGGGTTAGGTTTTGGGTTAAGGTTAGGGTAGGTTTAGGGTTATGGTAAGGGTAAGGGTTAGGGTTAGGGTTAGGGTAAGGGTGAGGGTTAGGGTTAGGGTTAGGGTTAGGGTTAGCTTAGGGTTAGGGTTAGGGTTAGGGTAAGGTTAGGTTTAGGGTTAGGGTTAGGGTTAGGCTAAGGTTCAGTGTTGGGGTTATTGTTATCCTTAGGGTTAGGGTTAGGTTTAGGGTTAGGGTAAGGGTAAGGGTTATGGTTAGGGTAAGTGTTAGGGTTATGGTTAGTGTAAGTGTTAGGGGTAGGGTGAGGGTTAGGGTTAGCGTTAGGGTTAAGGTTAGGTTTAGGGTTTGGGTTAAGGTTAGGGTTAGGGTTAGGGTAATGGTAAGGGTTAGGTTTAGGGTTAGGGTGAGGGTTAGGGTTAGTGTTAGGGTTAAGGTTAGGGTTGGGGTTAGGGTTAGGCTAAGTTTAAGGGTTAGGGTTAGGGTTATGGTCAGGGTAAGGGTAAGTGTTAGGGTTAGGGTTAGGGTTAGGGTTAGGGTTAGGGTAAGAGTTAGGGTTAGTTTTAGGGTTAGGGTTAGGGTAGGGGTAAGTGTTACGGTTAGAGTTAGGGTTAGGATAAGGTTAAGGGTTAGGGTTAGGGTAAGTGATAGGGTTAGGGTTAGGGTTAGGGTAAGGGTAAGTGTTATGGTTAGGGTTAGATTAGGGTTAGGTATGGGTTAGGGTAGGGTTAGGATTAGGGTAATGGTTAGGGTTAGGGTTACAGTTAGAGTTAGTGTAAGGTTTAGGGTTAGGGTTAAGGTTAGGGTTTGGGTTAGGGTTAGCTTTAGGGTTAGGGTAAGGGTAAGGGTTAGTGTTAGTGTTAGGGTTAGCGTTAAGGTTGGGTTTAGGGTTAGGAAAAGGGTAAGGGTTAGGGTTAGGGTTAGGGTAAGGGTAAGGTTTAGGGTTAGGGTTATGGTTAAGGTTAGGGTTAAGGTTAGGGTTAGGGTTAGGGAAAGGCTAAGGGTTAGGGTAAGTGATAGGGTTAGGGTTAGGTTTCGGTTTCGGGTTAGGGTTAGGGTTAGGGTTAAGTTAGGATTAGGGTTAGGGTAAGCGTTAGGGAAAGGGTAAGGGTTAGGGTTATGGTTAGGGTTAGGGTTAGGGTTATGGTAAGGGTAAGGGTTAGGGTTAGGGTTAGGGTTAGGTTAGGTTAGGGTTAGGGTTAGGGTTAGGGTTAGTGTAAGGTTTTGATTTATGGTTAGGGTTAGGGTTAGGGTAAGGGTTAAGGTTAGGGTTTAGTTTAAGTTTAGGGTTAGGGTTAGGGTTAGGGTTAGGGTTAGTCTTAGGGTTAGGCTTAGGTTTAGGGTTAGGTTTAGGGTAATGATTAGTGTAAGGGTAAGGGTTAGGGTTAGGGTTAGGGTTTGGGTTAGGTTTAGGTCTAGGGTTAGGGGTAGGGTGAGGGTTAGGGTGAGGGTTAGGGGTTAGGGTTAGGGTTAAGATTAGGGTTAGGCTAAGGGTTAGGGTTAGGGTTAGGGTTAGGGTAAGAGTAAGGCTTAGGGTTAGGGTTAGGTTTAGGGGTTAGGGTTAGGGTTAGGGTTAAATTAAGGTTAGGTTTAGGGTTTTGGTTAGGGTTAGGCTAAGGTTAAGGGTTAGGGTTAGGGTTAGGTTTAGGGTTAGGGTTACGGTTAGGGTTAGTGTAAGTGTTAGGGGTAGGGTGAGGGTTAGAGTTAGCGTTAGGATTAAGGTTAGGGTTAGGGTTAGGGTTAAGGTTAGGGTTAGGGTTAGGGTAATGGTGAGGGTTAGGGTTAGGGGTAGGGTAATGGTAAGGGTTAGGGTTAGGGTTAGGGTGAGGGTTAGGGTTAGATTTAGGGTTAAGGTTAGGGTTAGGGTTAGGCTAAGGTTAAGTGTTAGGGTTATTGTTATCCTTAGAGTTAGGGTTAGGGTTAGGGTTAAGGTTAGGTTTAGGGTTAGGGTAATGGTAAGGGTTAGGGTTAGGGTTAGGGTGAGGGTTACGGTTAGGGTTAGGGTTAAGGTTAGGGTTAGGGTTAGGGTTAGTGTTAAGGTTAGGGTTAGGGTTAGGGTAAGGGTAAGGGTTTGGATTAGGGTTAGGTTTAAGGGATAGGGTTAGGGTTAGGGTTAGGGTAGTGTTAGGGTTAAGGCTGGGGTTAGGGTTAGGGTAAGGGTAATGGTTAGGTTTAGGGCTAGGGTTAGGTTTTGGGTTAGGGTAAGGGTTAGGGTTAGGTTTAGGTTGAGAGTTAGGGTTAGGGTTAGGGTTAGGGTGAGGGTTAGGGTTAGGGTTAGGGTTAGGGTTAAGGTTAGGGTTAGGGTTAGGGTTAGGCTAAGGTTAAGTGTTAGGGTTATTGTTATCCTTAGGGTTAGGGTTAGGTTTAGGGTTAGGGTTAGGGTAAGGGTAAGGGTTAGGTTTAGGGTAAGGGTTAGGGTTAGGGTTAGGGTAACTGTTAGGGGTAGGGTGAGGGTTAGGGTTAGTGTTAGGGTTAAGGTTAGGGTTAGGGTTAGGGTTAAGGTTAGGGTTAGGGTTAGGGTAATGGTAAGGGTTAGGGTTAGGGTTAGGGTGAGGGTTACGGTTAGGGTTAGGGTTAAGGTTAGGGTTAGGGTTAGGGTTAGTGTTAAGGTTAGGGTTAGGGTTAGGGTAAGGGTAAGGGTTAGTATTAGGGTTAGGATTAAGTGATAGGGTTAGCGTTAGGGTTAGGGTAGGGTTAGGGTTAAGGCTGGGGTTAGGGTTAGGGTAAGGGTAATGGTTAGGGTTAGGGCTAGGGTTAGGTTTTGGGTTAGGGTTAGGTTTAGGTTGAGAGTTAGGGTTAGGGTTAGGGT
>JANJXV010000067.1:1160000-1197500 GCA_024803745.1 Megascapheus bottae | reverse complement strand
GAGGGTTAGGGTTAGGGTTAGGGTTAGGGTTAGCTTAGGGTTAGGGTTAGGGTTAGGGTAAGGTTAGGTTTAGGGTTAGGGTTAGGGTTAGGCTAAGGTTAAGGGTTGGGGTTATTGTTATCCTTAGGGTTAGGGTTAGGTTTAGGGTTAGGGTTAGGGTAACGGTAAGGGTTAGGGTTAGGGTAAGGGTGAGGTTTAGGGTTAGTGTAAGTGTTAGGGGTAGGGTGAGGGTTAGGGTTAGCGTTAGGGTTAAGGTTAGGGTTAGGGTTTGGGTTAAGGTTAGGGTTAGGGTTAGGGTAATGGTAAGGGTTAGGGTTAGGGATAGGGTGAGGGTTAGGGTTAGTGTTAGGTTTAAGGTTAGGGTTGGGGTTAGGGTTAGGCTAAGGTTAAGGTTAAGGGTTAGGGTTAGGGTTAGGGTTAGGGTAAGGGTTAGGGTTAGGGTTATGGTCAGGGTAAGGGTAAGTGTTAGGGTTAGGGTTAGGGTTAGGGTTAGGGTAAGAGTTAGGGTTAGGGTTAGGGTTAGGGTTAGGGTAGGGGTAAGTGTTACGGTTAGGGTTAGGGTTAGGATAAGGTTAAGGGTTAGGGTTAGGGTAAGTGATAGGGTTAGGTTTAGGGTTAGGGTGAGGGTAAGTGTTATGGTTAGGGTTAGATTAGTGTTAGGTATGGGTTAGGTTTAGGGTTAGGGTTAGGGTAAGGGTAAGGTTAGGGTTAGGGTAAGGGTTAGGGTTAGGGTTAGTGTAAGTGTTAGGGTTAGGGTGAGGGTTAGGGTTAGCGTTAGGGTTAAGGTTAGGGTTAGGGTTTGTGTTAAGGTTAGGGTTAGGGTTAGGGTAATGGTAAGGGTTAGGGTTAGGGTTAGGGTAAGTGTTAGGGTT
The DNA here is from genome assembly GCA_024803745.1 of Megascapheus bottae. Lineage (NCBI taxonomy): Eukaryota > Metazoa > Chordata > Mammalia > Rodentia > Geomyidae > Megascapheus > Megascapheus bottae. The sequence goes on along the minus strand of JANJXV010000067.1, from coordinate 1,196,628 downwards.
TGGGTGAGGGTTAGGGTTAGGTTTAGGGTTAAGGGTAGGGTTAGGTTTAGGGTTAGGGTTAAGGTTAGGGTTAGGGTTAGGGGAAGGGGAAGGGTTAGGGTTAGGGTTAGGGTAAGGGTAAGGTTTAGGGTTAGGGTTAGGTTAGGGTTAGGTGTGGGTTAGGGTAGGGTTAGGGTTAGGGTAAGGGTTAGGGTTAGGTTTACGGTTAGGGTTAGGGTAAGGGTTAGGGTTAGGGTTAGGGTTAGGGTTTGGGTTAGGGGTAGCTTTAGGGTTAGGGTAAGGGTAAGGGTTAGTGTTAGCGTTAGGGTTAGAGTTAAGGTCTGGGTTAGGGTTAGGGAAAGGGTAAGGGTTAGGGTTGGGGTTAGGGTAAGGGTAAGGTTTAGGGTTAGGGTTAGGGTTAGGGTAGGGTTAGGGTTAAGGCTGGGGTTAGGGTTAGGGTAAGGGTTAGGGTAAGTGATAGGGTTAGGGTTAGGGTTAGGTTTCGGGTTAGGGTTAGGGTTAGGGTTAGGATAAGGGTTAGGGAAAGGGTAAGGGTTAGGGTTAGGGTTAGGTTTAGGGTTATGATAAGGGTAAGGGTTAGGGTTAGGGTTAGGGTTAGGGTAAGGGTGAGGGTTAGGGTTAGGTTTAGGTTAGGGTTGGGGTTAAGGTTAGGCTAAGGTTAAGGGTTAGGGTTATTGTTATCCTTAGGGTTAGGGTTAGGTTTAGGGTTAGGGTTAGGGTAAGGGTAAGGGTTAGGGTTAGGGTAAGGGTTAGGGTTAGGGTTAGGTTAAGTGTTAGGGGCAGGGTGAGGGTTAAGGTTAGCTTTAGGGTTAAGGTTAGGGTTAGGATTAGGGTTAGTATTAAGGTTAGGGTTAGGGTTAGGGTACGGGTAAGGGTTAGGATTAGGGTTAGGATTAAGGAATAGGGTTAGGGTTAGGGTTAGGGTAGGGTTGGGGTTAAGGCTGGGGTTAGGGTTAGGGTAAGGGTAATGGTTAGGTTTAGGGCTAGGTTTAGGTTTGGGGTTAGGGTAAGGGTTAGGGTTAGGTTTAGGTTGAGAGTTAGGGTTAGGGTTAGGGTTAGGATAAGGGTAAGGTTTAGGGTTAGGGTTAGGTTAGGGTTAGGTATGGGTTAGGGTAGGGTTAGGGTTAGGGTAAGGGTTAGGGTTAGGGTTAGGTTTAGGGTTTGGGTTAGGGTTAGTTTTAGGGTTAGGGTAAGGGTAAGGGTTAGTGTTAGTGTTAGGGTTAGGGTTAATGTTTGGTTTAGTGTTAGGGAAAGGGTAAGGGTTAGGGTTAGGGTAAGGGTAAGGTTTAGGGTTAGGGTTAGGGTTAGGGGTAAGGTTAGGGTTAGGGTTAGGGAAAGGCTAAGGGTTAGGGTAAGTGATAGGGTTAGGTTTAGGGTTAGGTTTCAGTTAGGGTTAGGGTTAGGGTTAAGGTTAGGGTTAGGGTTAGGGTAAGGGTTAGAGAAAGGGTAAGGTTTAGGGTTAGGGTTAGGGTTAGGGTTAGGGTTATGGTAAGGGTAAGGGTTAGGGTTAGGGTTAGGGTAAGGGTGAGGGTTAGGGTTAGGGTTAGGGTTAGGTTTAGGGTTAGGGTTAAGGTTAGGGTTAGGTTAGGGTTAGGGTTAGGGTTAGTGTAAGGTTTTCGGTTACGGTTATGGTTAGGGTTAGTGTAAGGGTTAAGGTTAGGGTTGGGGTTAAGGTTAGGGTTAGGGTTAGGGTTAGTGTTAGGGTTAGGCTTAGGTTTAGGGTAAGGGTTAGTGTAAGGGTAAGGGTTAGGGTTAGGGTTACGGTTTGGGTTAGGGTTAGGTCTAGGGTTAGGGTTAGGGTGAGGGTTAGGGTTTAGGCTTAGGGTTAAGGTTAGGGTGAGGCTAAGGGTTAGGGTTAGGGTTAGGGTTATGGGAATGGTAAAGGTTAGGGTTAGTGTTAGCGTTTGGGTTAGTGTTAGGTTTAGGGTTAGGGTAAGGGTAAGGGTTAGGGTTAGTGTAATGGTTAGGGTTAGGGTGAGGGTTAGGGTAAGGGTAAGGGTTAGGATTAGGGTTAGTGGTAAGGGTTAGTGTTAGGGTTAGTGTTAGGGTTAGGGTTAGGGTTAGGGTAAGGGTTAGGTTTAGGGTTATGGTCAGGGTAAGTGTAAGTGTTAGGGTTAGGGTTAGGGTTAGGGTTAGGGTTAGGGTAAGAGTTATGGTTAGGGTTAGGGTTAGGTTTAGGGTTTGTGTTAGGGTTAGTTTTAAGGTTAAGTTTAGGGTTAGGGTTAGGTAAGGGTAAGGTTTAGGGTTAGGGCTAGGGTTAGGTTTTGGGTTAGGGAATAGTTTAGGGTTAGGATTAGGGTTAGGTTTAGGTTAAGGGTTAGAGTTAGGGTTAGGGTTAAGGTTAGGGTTAGGTTTAGGGTAAGGGTAAGGATTAGGGTTAGAGTTAGGGTTAGGGTTAGGGTTAGGGTAAGGGTTAGGTTTAGGCTTAGGTTAGGGTTTGGGTTAGGGGTAGGTTTAGGGTTAGGGTAAGGGTTAGGGTGAGGTTTAGGGTTAGGGTAAGGGTAAGGGTTATGGTTAGGGTTAGGTTTAGGGTTAGGGTTAGGGTTAGGGTTAGGGTTACGTAAGGGTTAGGGTTAGGATTAAGTTTAGGTTAGGGTTAGTGTTAGGGTTAGCGTTAGGGTTAGGGTTGGGGTTAGGGTTAGGGTTAGGGCTAGGGTTAGGGTCAGGGTAAGGGTAAGGGTTAGGGTTAGGGTTAGGGTTTGGGTAAGTGTAAGGGTTAGGGTTAGGGTTAGGGTTAGTTTTAGTTTTAAGGTTAGGGTTAGGGTTAGGGTAAGGGTAAGATTCAGGATTATGTTTAAGGTTAGGGGTTAGAGTTATTTTTAGGGTTAGGGTTAGAGTAATGTTAAGGGTTAGGTTAGGGTTAGGATTAGGGTATGTGTTAGGGTTAGGTTAGGGTAAAGTTAAGATTTAGGGTTAGGGGTAGGGGTAGGGTAACGGTTAGGGTTAGGGTTAAGGTTAGTGTTAAGGCTAGGGTTAGGGTTAGAGTAAGGGTATGGGTTAGGGTTAGGTTTAGGGGTTAGGGTTAGGTTTAGGTTAGTGTTAGGGTTAGGGTTAGGGTTAGGGTTAGGGTAATTCCTGTCGTGATATTATCATTTTCATCTACGATATTGTTTATTTCGATATGTTGTCTTCTTTTTTTTGTAAGGTTTGCTACGGGCTTGTCAATTTTGTTAATTCTTTCAAAGAACCAACTCCTTCTTTTGTTGATTCTTTCTATAGTTTTTGTGGATTCTAAATCATTTAATTCAGTTTTGATGTTAATTATTTGCTTTCTTCTACTGGGATTAGGGTTGGTTTGTTGCTCTTTTTCCAGGAGCTTAAGGTGAGACATTAACTTGTTTGTTTGCAATTTTTCCAACTTGTTGTTGTAGGCACTCAGCGCTATAAATTTTCCTCTGAGTACTGCCTTTGCTGTGTCCCAAAGGAGTTGGTATTTTGTGTGCTCCTTACTGTTAAATTTCATAAACTGTTGGATTTCTGTTCTGATCTCTTCAATGACCGTTTGGTGATTCAACAATGTGTTGTTCAGTCTCCATGATTTACAGGGTTTTCGTTGGTAGAGATGTGTGTTCAGTTCCAGTTTGATGCCTTTGTGGTCTGAGAGTGTGCATGGAATAATTTCAGTGTTTCTGAATCTGTCCAGTTTGTTTTATGGCCTAAGATGTGATCTATTTTGGAAAATGTTCCATGTGCTGCTGAGAAAAACGTATATTGTGTTGTTGCTGGGTGGAATATTCTGCAGATGTCTGTTAGATCTAGTTGGTCTATATAGTTGTTCAGTTTTAAGGTTTCTCTGTTGAGTTTTTGCCTTGTTGATCTGTCCATAGGTGAGAGTGGTGTGTTAAAGTCACCGACAATCACTATATTTCGATCTATGTATGATTTCAGTGTAAGTAAAGTTTGCTTGATGAAGTTTGGAGCTCCGGGATTGGGTGTGTAAATATTTAGGATCGTTATGTCTTCCTGGAGGGAAGTAACCTTCTTTCTCTTTTCTTACTAATTTTGGTTTGAAGTCTATCTGATATGAGGATGGCAACTCCAGCCTGTTTATGGGGGCCGTTAGCTTGATAGAGTTTATTCCAACCTCTCACTTTCAAAAGATGCTTGTTTTTTTTGAGTAAGATGTGTCTCTTGAAGACAGCAGAACGATGGCTCTTGCTTTTTGATCCAACTAGACAGCCCATGCCGTTTAATTGGAGAGTTGAGTCCATTGATATTGAGAGTTAGGATTGAGAGATATTTATTAGGTCCTACCATTTTTAAAAGCTTTTATTAGGGCCTGTGTCTTCACAGTTCTTGTGGTCCTTAGATGGTATGCTGTTTAGGTGCCATTTCTTTCCCTATATTGCATTTATTTTGGTTTCTATGTATAGAAGATCTTTGCGAATTCTCTGTAGTGTTGGTTTTGTTGCAACATATTGTTGCAGCTTTTCCCTGGAATGGAATGTTTTTAATGTTCCCTCAGTTATGAATGAGAGCTTAGCTGGGTACAGTATTCTTGGTTGGTAGTTATTAGACTTAAGGGCATGACATATATGCTTCCAGTCACTTCTTGCTTGCATGGTCTCTGCTGAGTAATCTGGGGTTATTCTGATTGGTTTTCCTTTATAGGTTACTGAACCCTTTTCCCTGGCTGCCTTTAGGATCCTTTGTTTGGTTTCTACTGATCCAGTTCGGATTACGATGTGGTGGTGAGATGTTCTTTTCTGGTCAGGTCTGTTTGGGGTTCTAAAAGCTTCTTGTATCTGGATGGGACTGCCCTTCTGGATATTTGGGAAATTCTCTGAGATGATTCCCTGAGTATATTTCCAATACCATTGACCTCTTTCTCCAGACCCTCCTCAACACCAATTAGCCTTAAATTAGGCTTCCTAATTGTATGTTGGACCTCCTGAAGCACTCTCTCATTTTTCCTAGATTTGGATTGACTCATTTTCTGTTCTTTCTCTATAATAACTAAATTATCTTCAGCCCCGGAAATTCTCTCCTCTGCATTGTCTAACCTGCTATCAAAGCTATCTACTTTATTTTTCATCTCCCTTGCTACTAATTGCTCATTTTTGATGCCTTGCATCTCTTCTTTTAGATCATGTATGGATTTCTTTAGCTCCTTGATTCCATTTGAGTGGTTAGCTCTGTAGCTTACAATAAAAAAAAGCAGACACCTTGAAGCTACTTAGGGGACAAAAAACGACCACGTTAACCGAACAACTCTTAGCAGATAGAGCAATGTCGGTGGAAGTACAGTCTCCATTGTACCTGCTCAGACACCACAACAAAATAAAAGCAGGTACGCTGAATTTGAATGAGGAATAAAATACCCCGCTTAGACAAGAGGGTCCTCAGCAGAAAGAGCAATGCACTAGGAACTTGAAAGGCAAAATCTCCTCTCCATTACACTGGATGAAAACCTCCAAGAAGTGAAACGAGATACATTGGTTACTTGTGGTAGAAGAAATGACCAGGTTTACACAGAACAAATCATACTAAATAGAGCAATGTCAATGATAACTCCGTCTCCGTTGTACAAGATGAAGAACGACGCTGAAATAAAAGTAGATACTCTGAAGGTGCAGGGGGAAAAATAAAATACCCCGCTTAGACAATGGCAATCATAGCAGATGGAACAATGCCGTAGGAAGTTCAACAGCAAAATCCAGTATCAATTACACTGGATGAAATCCTCGAAGTAACACAAGATACATTGAAGTTGCTTGTGGTCAAAGAAATGACCACGTTCACAAGAACAACTCTAGGAGATAGAGCAATCTCGGTGGAAGTACAGTCTCCCTTGTACCTGCTCAGAGACCACGATGAAATAAAGGCTGGCGCACTTATGTTCAACGAGGAAACATATAATAACCCGCTTAGCAAGAAGGTTCTTAGCAGAAAGAGCAATGCCGTAGAAATTTGAATGGCAAAATCCAATAAGCATTACACTGAAAGCAAACGTCCAAGAACTGAAACCAGCTACATTGAAAATGCTTGTGGTAGAAGAAATGACCACGCCTACACAGAACAACTCTTAGTAGATAGAGCTATATGAGTTGGAAGTACTCTCTGGGTTGTACTGGATTGAAGCACCACGCAGAAATAAAAGCAGGTACACTGAAGTTGAACGAGGAAGGATAAAATAGCCCGCTTAGACAAGATGGTCCTCCGCAGAAAGAGCAGTGCCGTAGGAGGTTCAAAGGCAAAATACAGGATGAAATCTTCCAAGAAGTAAAACCAGATACGTTTAAGTTGCTTGTGGAAGCATAAATGACCACGTTAACCGAACAACTCCTAGCAGATAGAGCAATGTCGTGGTGGGAGCAGACTGTTCGTTGAACGTGCGCAGACACCACGACGAAATAAAAGCAAGTAATCTGAAGTTGAAAGAAGAATAAAATACCCCGCTTAGACAAGAAGGTTCTTAGCAGAAAGAGCAATGCCGTAGGGAGTGCAATGTCAAATTCCAGTATCCATGACACTCTATGAAAACCTCCAGGAGGTGAAACGAGATACATTGAAGTTACTTGTGGTAGAAGAAATGACCACGTTTACAGAGGACAAATCATACTAGATAGAGCAATGTCAATGGCAGTTCAGTCCCCGTTGTACAAGATGACGCACCACGCTGAAATAAAAGCAGATACACTGAAGGTGCAGGAGGGAAAATAAAATACCCCCTTAGACAAAAACGATCATAGCAGATCAAACAATGCCGTAGGAGATAGAGCAATCTCGGTGGAAGTACAGTCTCTCTTCTACCTGCTCAGAGACCACGACGAAATAAAAGCTGGTACACTGAAGTTGAACCAGGAAGCATATAATACCCCGCTAAGCAAGGTTCTTACCAGAAAGAGCAATGCCGTAGAAAATTGAACGGCAAAATCCACTGGATGAAAACGTCCAAGAACTAAAACCAGACACATTGAAGTTGCTTGTTGTAGGAGGTTCAACGGCAAAATACATATCCATTACACAGGATGAAATCTTCCAAGAAGTAAAACCAGATACGTTTAAGTTGCTTGTGGAAGCATAAACGACCACGTTAACCGAACAACTCCTAGCAGATAGAGCAATGTCGTTGTGGGAGTAGACGGTTCGTTGTACGTGCTCAGACACCACGAAGAAATAAAACCAGGTACACGAGGAAGAAGCAAATTCCCCGCTAAGACAAGAAGGTTCCTAGCAGAAAGAGCAATGCCGTATTGACTACACCGGCAAAATCCAGTATCCATGACACGCTATGAAAACCTCCAGGAAGTGAAACGACATACATTGAAGTTACTTGTGGTAGAGGAAATGACCAGGATTACACAGATCAAATCATACTAGATAGAGCAATGTCAATGGTAGCTCGGTCTAAGTTGTACAAGGTGAAGCACCACACTGAAATAAAAGCAGATACACTGAAGGTGCAGGGGGAAAAATAAAATACCCCGCTTAGACAAAAACGATCTTAGCATATCGAACAATTCCGTAGGAAACTCACCGGCAAAATCCAGTACCAATTACACTGGATGAAATCCTCGAAGAAGTAACACGAGATACATTGAAGTTGCTTGTGGTCAAAGAAATCACCACGTTCACAAGAACAACTCTAGGAGGTAGAGCAGTCTCCCTTGTACCTGCTCAGAGATCACGATGAAATAAAAGCTGGTACACTGAAGTTGAACGAGGAAGCATATAATACCCCTCTTAGCAGAAAGAGCAATGCCTTAGAAATTTGGACGGCAAAATCCAGTAAGCATTACACTAGAGGAAAACGTCCAAGAAATAAAACCAGATACATTGAAGTTGCTTGTTGTAGGAGGTTCAACGGCAACATACAATATCCATTAGAAAGGATGAAATCTTCCAAGAATACGTTTAAGTTGCTTGGGGAACCATAAACGACCACGTTAACCGAACAACTCCTAGCAGATAGAGCAATGTCCTTGGGGGAGTAGACTGTTCGTTGTACGTGTTCAGACACCACGAGGAAAGAAAAGCTGGTACACTTAATTTGAACGAGGAAGAACAAAATACCCCGCTTGGACAAGAAGGTTCTTAGCAGAAAGAGCAATGCTGTAGGGAGTGCAACGGCAAAATCCAGTATCCATGACACTCTATGAAAACCTCCAGGAAGTGAAACAAGATACATTGAAGTTACTTGTGGTAGAGGATATGACCAGGTTTACACAGAACAAATCATACTAGATAGAGCAATGTCAATGGTAGCTCCGTCTCCGTTGTACAAGATGAAGCCGCACGCTGAAATAAAAGCAGATACACTGAAGGTGCGGGGGGGGGAATATAATGCGCGCTAAGACAAAAAGGATCTTAGCAGATAGAACAATTCCGTAGGAAGCTCAACGGCAAAAACCAGTACATATTACACTGAATGAAATCCTCGAAGCAGTAACACGAGATACATTGAAGTTGCTGGTGGTCAAAGAAATGACCACGTTCACAAGAACAACTCTAGGAGCTACTGCAATCTCGGTGGAAGTAGAGTCTCCCTTGTACCTGCTCAGAGACCGCGACGAAATAAAAGCTGGTACACTCGGTTGTAATGGATGAAGCAGGTACACTGAATTTGAACGAGGAAAGATAACATAATTCTATTAGACAAGAGGTTCCTCAGCAGAAAGAGCAATACGGTAGGAGGTGCAACGGCAAAATACAGTATCCATTACCCAGGATGAAATCTTCCAAGAAGTGAAACGAGATACATTGAAGTTACTTGGGGTAGCAGAAATGCCCAGGTTTACACAGAACAAATCATACTAGATAGAGCAATGTCAATGGTAGTTCAGTCTCCGTTGTACTTGATGATGCACCACGCAGAAATAAAAGCAGGTACACTGAAGTTGAACGAGGAAAAATAAAATAACCCGATTAGACAAGAGGGTCCTCAGCAGAAAGAGTAATGCCGTAGGAGGTTCAACGGCAAAATACAGAATCCATTACCCAGGATGAAATCTTCCAAGAAGTAAAAGCGGACACCTTGAAGCTGCTTAGGGGACAATGAACGACCACGTTAACCGAGCATCTCCTAGCAGATAGAGCATTGTCGGTGGCAGTAGACTCCCCATTGTACTTGCTCAGAGACCAGGCAGATATAAAACCAGGTACACTGAAGCAGATACACTGAAGGTGCAGGGGGGGGGAATATAATACCCCGCTTAGAGAAAAACGATCTTAGCAGATCGAACAATTCCGTAGGAAGCTCACCGGCAAAATCCAGTACCAATTACACTGGATGAAATCCTCGAAGAAGTAACACGAGATACATTGAAGTTGCTTGTGGTCAAAGAAATGACCACGTTCACAAGAACAACTCTAGGAGATAGAGCGAACTCGGTGGAAGTACAGTCTCCCTTGTACCTGCTCAGAGACCACGACGAAATAAAAGCTGGTACACTGAAATTGAACGGGGAAGAATAAAATACCCCTCTTAGACAAGAAGGTTGTTAGCAGAAAGAGCAATGCCGTAGGGAGTGCAACAGCAAAATCCATGACACTCTATGAAAACCTCCAGGAAGTGAAACGAGATACATTGAAGTTACTTTGGGTAGCAAAAATGCCCAGGTTTACAAAGAACAAATGATACTAGATAGAGCAATGTCAATGGTAGTTCAGTCTCCGTTGTACTTGATGCATTACCCAGGATGAAATCTTCCAAGAAGTAAAAGCAGACCTGATTAGTGGACAAGGAACGACTACATTAACAGAGTATCTCCTAGCGGATAGAGCATTGTCGGTGGCAGTAGGGTCCCCATTGTACTTGCTCAGAGACCAGGCAGATATAAAACCAGGTACAACGAAGCAGATACACTGAAGGTGCACGGGGGGAAATACATAACCCGCTTAGAGAAAAACGATCTTAACAGTTCGAACAACTCCGTAGGAAGCTCAACGGCAAAATCCACTACCAATTACACTGGGTGAAATCCTCGAAAAAGTAACACGAGATACATTGAAGTTGCTGGTGGTCAAAGAAATGACCACGTTCACAAGAACAACTGTAGGTGCTACTGCAATCTCGGTGGAAGTACAGTCTCCCTTGTACCTGCCCAGAGACCCCGACGAAATAAAAGCTTGGTGCACTGAAGTTGAACGGGGAAGAATATAATACACCGCTTAAACAAGAAGGTTCTTAGCAGAAAGAACAAAGCCGTAGGGAGTGCAACGGCAAAGTCCAGTATCCATGACACTATAAAGTGAAACGAGATACATTGAAGTTACTAGGGGTAGAAGAAATGACCAGGTTTACACATAACAAATCATACTAGATAGAGCAATGTCAATGATAGCTCCGTCTCCGTTGTACAAGATGAAGCACCACGCTGAAATAAAAGCAGATACACTGAAGGTACAGGGGGAAAAATAAAATACCCCGCTTAGACAAAAACGATCTTAGCAGATCGAACGATTCCGTAGGAAGTTCAACGGCAAAATCCAGTACCAATTACACTGGGTGAAATCCTCGAAAAAGTAACACGAGATACATTGAAGTTGCTTGTGGTCAAAGAAACGAGCACATTCACAAGAACAACTCTAGGAGATAGAGCGAACTCGGTGGAAGTACAGTCTCCCTTGTACCTGCTCAGAGACCACGACGAAATAAAAGCTGGTACATTGAAGTTTACGAGGAAGCATATAATACCCCGCATAGCAGAAAGAACAATGTCGTAGAAATTTGAACGGCAAAATCCGGTAAGCATTACACTGGATGAAAACGTCCAAGAACTAACACCAGATACATTGAAGTTGCTTGTGGTAGAAGAAATGACCACGCATACACAGAACAACTCTTAGCAGAAAGAGCTATAAGAGTGGTGGCACTGTCTCGGTTGTAGTGGATGAAGCACCACGCAGAAATAAAAGCAGGTGCACTGAAGTTGAACGAGGAAGGATGAAATATCCCGATTAGACAAGAGGTTAATCAGCAGAAAGAGCAATGCCGTAGGGAGTGCAACAGCAAAATCCATGACACTCTATGAAAACCTCCAGGAAGTGAAACGAGATACATTGAAGTTACTTGGGGTAGCAGAAATGCCCAGGTTTACACGGAACAAATCATACAAGATAGAGCAAAGTCAATGGTAGTTCAGTCTCCGTTGTACTTGATGAAGCACCACGCAGAAATAAAAGCAGGTACACTGAAGTTGAACGAGGAAAAATAAAATAACCGATTAGACAAGAGGGTCCTCAGAAGAAAGAGTAATGCCTTAGGAGGTTCAACGGCAAAATACAGAATCCATTACCCAGGATGAAATCTTCCAAGAAGTAAAAGCAGACACCTTGAAGCTGCTTAGGGGACAATGAACCGCCACTTTAACCGAACAACTCCTACCAGATAGGGAGTAGACTGTTCGCTGTACATGCTCAGACACCACGACGAAATAAAAGCAGGTACACTGAAATTGAAAGAGGGAGAATAAAATACCCCGCTTAGACAAGAAGGTTGTTAGCAGAAAGAGCAATGCCGTAGGGAGTGCAACAGCAAAATCCATGACACTCTATGAAAACCTCCAGGAAGTGAAACGAGATACATTGAAGTTACTTGGGGTAGCAGAAATGCCCAGGTTTACACAGAACAAATGATACTAGATAGAGCAATGTCAATGGTAGTTCAGTCTCCGTTGTACTTGATGAAGCACCACGCAGAAATAAAAGCAGGTACACTGAAGTTGAACGAGGAAGAATAAAATAACCCGATTAGACAAGAGGGTCCTTAGCAGAAAGAGTAATGCCGTAGGAGGTTCAACGGCAAAATACAGAATCCATTACCCAGGATGAAATCTTCCAAGAAGTAAAAGCAGACACCTTGAAGCTGCTTAGGGGACAATGAATGACCACGTTAACCAAGCATTTCCTAGCACATAGAGCATTGTCGGTGGCAGTAGACTCCCCATTGTACTTGCTCAGAGACCAGGCAGATATAAAACCAGGTACACCGAAGCAGATACACTGAAGGTGCACGGGGGGGGGGAAATATAATACCCCGCTTAGAGAAAAACGATCTTAGCAGGTCGAACAATTCGGTAGGAAGCTCAACGGCAAAATCCAGTACCAATTACACTGAATGAAATCCTCGAAGAAGGAACACGAGATACATTGAAGTTGCTTGTGGTCAAAGAAATGAGCACGTTCACAAGAACAACTCTAGGAGATAGAGCGTACTCGGTGGATGTACAGTCTCCCTTGTACCTGCTCAGAGACCACGACGAAATAAAAGCTGGTACACTGAAGTTTACGAGGAAGCATATAATACCCCGCATAGCAGAAAGAACAATGTCGTAGAAATTTGAACGGCAAAATCCGGTAAGCATTACACTGGATGAAAACGTCCAAGAACTAACACCAGATACATTGAAGTTGCTTGTGGTAGAAGAAATGACCACGCATACACAGAACAACTCTTAGCAGAAAGAGCTATAAGAGTGGTGGCACTGTCTCGGTTGTAGTGGATGAAGCACCACGCAGAAATAAAAGCAGGTGCACTGAAGTTGAACGAGGAAGGATGAAATATCCCGATTAGACAAGAGGTTAATCAGCAGAAAGAGCAATGCCGTAGGGAGTGCAACAGCAAAATCCATGACACTCTATGAAAACCTCCAGGAAGTGAAACGAGATACATTGAAGTTACTTGGGGTAGCAGAAATGCCCAGGTTTACACAGAACAAATGATACAAGATAGAGCAAAGTCAATGGTAGTTCAGTCTCCGTTGTACTTGATGAAGCACCACGCAGAAATAAAAGCAGGTACACTGAAGTTGAACGAGGAAAAATAAAATAACCCGATTAGACAAGAGGGTCCTCAGAAGAAAGAGTAATGCCTTAGGAGGTTCAACGGCAAAATACAGAATCCATTACCCAGGATGAAATCTTCCAAGAAGTAAAAGCAGACACATTGAAGCTGCTTATGGGACAATGAACCGCCACTTTAACCGAACAACTCCTACGAGATAGGGAGTAGACTGTTCGTTGTACATGCTCAGACACCACGACGAAATAAAAGCAGGTACACTGAAGTTGAAAGAGGGAGAATAAAATACCCCGCTTAGACAAGAAGGTTGTTAGCAGAAAGAGCAATGCCGTAGGGAGTGCAAAAGCAAAATCCATGACACTCTATGAAAACCTCCAGGAAGTGAAACGAGATACATTGAAGTTACTTGGGGTAGCAGAAATGCCCAGGTTTACACAGAACAAATCATACTAGATAGAGCAATGTCAATGGTAGTTCAGTCTCCGTTGTACTTGATGAAGCACCACGCAGAAATAAAAGCAAGTACACTGAAGTTGAACGAGGAAAAATAAAATAACCCGATTAGACAAGAGGGTCCACAGCAGAAAGAGTAATGCCATAGGAAGTTCAACGGCAAAATGCAGTATCCATTACCCAGGATGAAATCTTCCAAGAAGTAAAAGCAGACACCTTGAAGCTGCTTAGGGGACAATGAACGACCACGTTAACCGAACAACTCCTAGCAGATAGAGCATTGTCGGTGGCAGTAGGGTCCCCATTATACTTGCTCAGAGACCAGGCAGATATAAAACCAGGTACACTGAAGCAGATACACTGAAGGCGCAGGAGGTGGAAATATAATACCCCGCTTAGACAAAAACGATCTTCGCAGATCGAGCAATTCCGTAGGAAGCTCAACGGCAAAATCCAGTACCAATTACACTGAATGAAATCCTCGAAGAAGTAACACGAGATAACTTGAAATTGCTTTTGGTCAAAGAAATGAACACGTTCACAATAACAACTCTAGAAGATAGAGCAATCTCGGTGGAGGTACACTCTCCCTTGTACCTGCTCAGAGACCACGATGAAATAAAAGCTGGTACACTGAAGTTGAACGAGGGAGCATATGCCGTAGAAATTTGAAAGGCATAGTCCAGTAAGCATTACACTGGATGGAAACGGCCAAGAATTAACACCAGATACATTGAAGTTGCTTGTGGTAGAAGAAATGACCACTCATACACAGAACAACTCTTAGTAGATAGAGCTATATGACATATCACGATTAGACAGCAGGTTCCTCAGCAGAAAGAGCAATGCCGTATTGACTGCACCGACAAAATCCAGCTTCCATGACACTCTATGAAAACCTACAGGAAGTGAAACGAGATACATTGAAGTTACTTGTGGTAGAAGAAATGGCCAGGTTTACACAGAACCAATCATACTAGATAGAGCAATGTCAATGGTAGCTCTCTCCGTTATACAAGATGAAGCACCACGCTGAAATAAAAGCAGATACACTGAAGGTGCAGGGGGAAAAATAAAATACCCAGCTTAGTCAAAAACGATCTTAGCAGATCGAGCAATTCCGTAGGAAGCTCAACGGCAAAATCCACTACCAATTACACTGGATGAAGTCCTCGAAGAAGTAACACGAGATACATTGAAGTTGCTTGTGGTCAAAGAAATGACCACGTTCACAAGAACAACTCTAGGAGATAGAGCAAACTCGGTGGAAGTACAGGCTCCCTTGTACCTGCTCAGAGACCACGACGAAATAAAAGCTGGTACACTGAAGTTGAACGAGGAAGCATATAATACCCCGCTTAGCAGAAAGAGCAATGCCATAGAAATTTAAACGGCAAAATACACTAACCTCTACACTGGATGAAAAGTCCAAGAACTAACACCAGATACATGAAGTTGCTTGTGGAAGAACAAATGACCACGCATACACAGAACAACTCTTAGTAGATAGAGTTATATGACTGGTAGTACTGCCTCGGTTGTAGTCGATGGAGCACGACGCAGAAATACAAGCAGGTACAATGAAGTTGAACGAGGAAGGATGAAATATCCTGATTAGACAAGAAGTTCCTCAGCAGAAAGAGCAAACCGTAACCCTAACCCTAAACCTAACCCTAACCCTAACCCTAACCGTAACCCTAACCTTAACCCTTACCTTTACCCTAACCCTAACCCTAACCATAACCCTAACCCTAAACCTAACCCTAACCCTAACCCAAACCGTAAACCTAACCCTAACCCTAACCCTTACCCTTACCCTAAACCTAACCCTAACCTTTTCCCTTACCTTAAACCTAACCCTTACCCTTACCCTAACCCTAACACTAACCCTAACCCTTACCCTCACACTAACCCTAAACCTAAACATAACCCTAAACCTAAGCCTAAACCTTACCCTTACACTAACCCTAACCCTTACCCTTACCCTAACGATAACCCTAACCCTAAAGCTAACACCCTTACGCTAACCCTAACCCTAAGCCTAACATTAAACCTAACCCTAACCCTAACCCTAACCCTAACCCTTCCCCTAACCCTAACCCTAAACTTAACCCTAACCCTAATCCTAACCCTAAACCTAACCCTAACCCTAACCCTTACCCTAACCATAACCCTAACCGTAACCCTAAGCCTAACCCTAACCTAACTCTAACCCTAACCCTAAACCTAAACCTAACCCTAACCTTAACCCTAACCCTAACCCTAACCTTAACACTAACCTTAACCCTAAACCTAACCCTAACCCTAACCCTCTCCCTTACCCTAACCCTAACCCTAACCCTAACCCAACTCTTACCCTAACCCTAACCCTTACCCTAATACTAACCCAAACCTATTCCTAACCCTAACCTTAACCCTTACCCTTACGCTAACCATAACCCTAACCCTAAAGCTAACACCCTTACCCTAACCCTAACATTAAACCTAACCCTAATTCTAACACTTTCCCTTACCTTAATCCTAACCCTAACCCTAACCCTAACCCAACCCTTACCCTAAAACTAACCCTTACCCTAATACTAACCTTAACCCTAACCACAACCCCTAACCCTAACCCTAACCCTAACACTTACCCTTACCCTAACCCTAACCCTAACACTAATCCTTACCCTTACCCTAACCGTAAACCTAACGCTAACCTTAACCCTAACCCCTAACCCTAACCCTAACACTTACCCTAAACTTACCCCTAACCATTACCCTTACCCTAAACCTAACCCTAACCCTAACCCTTACCCTTACCCTAACCGTTACCCTAGCCCTAACCCTTACCCTAACCCTAAACCTAACCCTAACCCTAACCCTAATCCTAACCCTATCCCTAACCCTTAACCTAACCCTAACTCTAAACCAAAACCTAACCCTAAATCTAACACTAACCCTTACCCTAATCCTAACACTAACCCTAACCCTCACCCTCACCCTAACCCTAACCCTAACCCTTACCCTTACCATAAACCTAAACCTAACCCTAACCCAAAACCTAACCTTAATCTAACCCTAACCTTAACCCTTACCCTTACCCTAACCTTAACCCTAACCTTAACCCTAACCCTCACCCTAACCCTAACCCTTACCCTTTCCCTAACCCTAACTCTAACACTAACTCTAACTCCAAACCCTCACCTAGCCTAAACCTTACCCTTACCCTAACCTTACCCTAACCTTAACCCTAACCCTAACCCTAAACCTAACCTTACCCTTACCCTAACCCTAAACCTAACCCTAACCCGTACCCTTACACTAACGCTAACCCTAACCCTTACCCTTACCCTAACCCTAACAGTAAACCTAACCCAAACCCTAACCCTAACCCTAACCCATAGCCTTACACTAACGCTAACCCTAACCCTTACCCTTACCCTAACCTAAACGTAACCCTAACCCTAACCCTAACCCTAACCCTAACCTTTACCCTTACCATAAACCTAACCCTTACCCTTACCCTAACCCTAACCCTAACCCTAACCCTAACCTTTACCCTTACCTGAAACCTAACCCTTACCCTTAACCTAACCCTAACCCTAACCCTAACCCTTACCCTTAACCTAACCCTAACCCTAACCCTAACCGTAACCCTAACCCTAACCCTAACAATTTCCCTTACCCTAACCCTAACCCTCACCCTAACCAAACCCTTACCCTAACCCTAACCCTTACCCTAATACTAAACCTAACCCTAACCACAACCCCTAACCCTAACCCTAACCCTAACCCTTACCCTTACCCTAACCCTAAACCTAACCCTAAACCTAACCCTAAACCTAACCTGTACCCTTACACTAACGCTAACCCTAACCCTTACCCTTCCCCTTACCGTAACCCTAACCATAACCCTAAACCTAACCCTAACCCTAACCCTTACCCTTACCTTAACACTAACCCTAACCTTAAACCTAACCCTAATCCAACCCTAACCCTTACTCTAAACCTAACGCTAACCCTAAACCTAACCCTAAACCTAACCTTAACCCTTATCCTTACCCTAACCCTAACCCTGACCCTTACCCTTACGCTAACCCTAAATCTAACCCTAAGACAAACCCTAACCCTAACCTAACCCTAACCCTAAACCTTATCCTTACCCTAACCCTAACCCTAACACTTACCCTTACCCTAACCCTAACCCTAACTTTAACCCTAACCCTAACCCTAACCCTAACCCTAAACCTAAACCTTACCCTTACCCTAGCCCTAACCCAAACCCTAACTCTTACCCTTACCCTTACACTAACCATAACCCTAACCCTAACGCTAACCCTAATCCTAAACTTTACCCTTACCCTAACCCTAACCCTAACCCTAACCCTAACACTAACACTAACACTAACCCTAACCCTTATCTTACCCTAACCCTAACCCTAAACCTAACACTAACCCTAACCCTTACCCTAACCCTAACCCGAACCTAACACTAACCCTAACCCTAACCCTTACACTTACCCTAACCCTAACCTTCACCCTAACACTAACCCTAACCCTAACCCTTACACTTACCCTAACCCTAACCCTAACCCTAACCCAAACCTTAACCCTTACCCTAACCCTAATCCTAGCCCTTACCCTAACCCTAACCCGAACCCTAACCCTAAACCTAATCCTAACCCTAACCCCAGCCCTTTTCCTTACCCTAACCTTAACCCTAAGCCTAATACAAATCCTTACCCTAACCCTAAACCTTACCCTGACCCTAACCCTAACCCTAACCTTTACCTTTACCCTAACCCTAACCCTAACCACAACCCCTAACCCTAACCCTAAAACTAACACTTACCCTTACGCTAACCCTAACCCTAACCCTAAGCCTTACCCTTACCCTAACCGTAACCCTAACCCTAACCCTAACCCCTAACCCTAACCCTAACACTTACCCTAAACCTAACCCTAACCTTTACACTTACCCCAACCCTAATCCTACCCTAACCTTAACCCTAACACTAACCCTTAACCTAAGCCTATCCCTAACCCTAACCCTTACCTTTACCCTAACCCTAACCCCAACTTCAACCCTAACCCTAGCCCTAACCATAACCCTTACCCGAACCCTAACCATAACCTTAACCCTAACCCTAACCCTAAACCTAACGCTAACCCTAACCCTAACCCTAACCCTTACCCTAACCCTAACGCTATCGCTAAACTTAACCCCAACCCTTACCCTAACATTAACCCTAACCCTAACCGTTACCCTAACCCTAACCCTAACCCCTAACCCTAAACCTAACCCTAACCCTTACCCTTACCCTAACCCTAACCCTAACTTTAACCCTAACCCAACCCCTAACCTAACCCTAACCCTTACCCTTACCCTAAACCTAAACCTAACCCTAACCCTAACCTTAACCCTAACCCAAACCCTAAACCTAACCCTAACCCTTACCCTTACCCTAACCCTAACCCTAACCCTAACCCTAAACCTAACCCTAACCCTAACCCTTACCTTTACCCTAACCCTAACCCTAACCCTAACCCAAACCCTAAACTTAATCCTAAACCTAATCCTAACCCAAACCCTAACCCTAACCCTAACCTAACCCTTACCCTAACCCTAACCCTAACCCTAACCCTAAACCTAACCATAACCCTAACCCTTACCCTTACCCTAACCCTAACCCTAACCCTAACCCTAAACCTAATGCCAACCTTAACCCTTACCCTTACCCTTACCCTAACCCTAACCCTAACCTTTACCCTTACCTTAAACCTAACCCTTACCCTTACCCTAACCCTAACCCTAACCCTAACCCTTACCCTCACCCTAACCCTAACCCTAAACATAACCCTAAACCTAAGCCTAACCCTTACCCTTACACTAATCCTAACCCTACCCTTACCCTAACCATAACCCTAACTCTAAAGCTAACACCATTACCCTAACCCTAACCCTAACCCTAACATTAAACCTAACCCTAACCCTAACCTAACCTTAACCCTAACCCTAATCCTAACCCGAACCCTAACCCTAAACCTAAACCTTACCCTAACCCTAACCCTAACCTTAACCCGAACCCTAACCCTAACCTTAACTCTGACCCTAACCCTAAACCTAACGCTAACCCGAACCCTTTCCCTAACCTTAACCCTAACCCTAACCCTAACCCTAACGCTAATCCTTAACCTAACCCTAACTCTAAACCTAACCCTAACCCTAAACCTAACCCTAACCCTTACCCTAACCCTAACCCTAACCCTAACCCTAACCCTCACCCCACCCTAACCCTAACCCTAACCCTTACCCTTACCCTAAACCTAAACCTAAACCTAACCCAAACCCTAACCCTAACCTAACCCGAACCTTAACCCTTACCCTTACCATAACCTTAACCCTAACCTTAACCCTAACCCTCACCGTAACCCTAACCCTTACCCTTTCTCTAACCCTAACTCTAACACTAACCCTAACTCCTAACGCTCACCTAGCCCTAACCCTTACCCTTTGCCTAACCCTATCCCTAACCTTAACCCTAACCCTAAACCTAAACCTAACCTTACCCTTACCCTAACCCTAAACCTAACCCTAACCCTAACTCGTACCCTTACACTAACGCTAAACCTAACCCTTACCCTTGCCCTAAACCTAACCCTAACCCTAACCGTAACCCTAACCCTTACCCTTACCTTAACACTAACCCTAACCTTAACCCTAAACCTAATCCTAACCCTAATCCTTACTCTAAACCTAACGCTAACCCTAAACCTAACCCTAACCCTAACTCTAACCCTTATCCTTACCCTAACCCTAACCCTAAACCTAACCCTAACACTCACCCAAACCCTTACCCTTACGCTAACCCTAAACCTAACCCTAAGACAAACCCTAACCCTAACCTAACCCTAACCCTAAACCTTATCCTTACCCTAACCCTAACTCTAACACTTACCCTTACCCTAAACCTAACCCTAACCTTAACCCTAACTCTAACCCTAACCCTAAACCTAAACCTTACCCTTACCCTAGCCCTAAACCACACGCTAACCCTAACCCTTACCCTTACACTAACCCTAACCCTAAACCTTACCCTAACCCTAAACCTAACCCTAACCCTAAACTTTACCCTTACCCTAACCCTAACCCTAACCCTAACCCTAACCCTTCCCTAAACCTAACCCTTACCCTTACCCTAACCCAAACCCTAAACCTAACCCTAACCCTAACACTAACACTAACCCTAACACTTAGCTTACCCTAAACCTAACCCTAACCCTAACACTAACCCTAACCCTTACCCTAACCCTAACCCTAACCCTAACCCCTTACCCTAACCCTAACCCTTACCTTTACACTAACCCTAACCCTAACCGTCACCCTAACACTAACCCTAACCCTAACCCTTACACTTACCCTAACACTAACCCTAACCCTAACCCAAACCTTAACCCTTACACTAACCCTAATCCTAACGTTTACCCTAACCCTAACCCTAACCCTAACCTTAACCCTAACCCTTACCCTTACCCTAACCCTAACCCTAACCCCTAACCCTAACCCTTAACTTAAGCCTAACCCTAACCCTAACCCTTACCTTTACCCTAACCACAACCCTAACCCTGACCCTAACCCTAACCCTTACCCGAACCCTAACCCTAACCTTAACCCTAACCCTAACCCTAAACCTAACGCTAACCCTAACCCTAACCCTTACCCTAACCCTAACGCTATCCCTAAACTTAACCCCAACCCCTACCCTAACCCTAACCGTTACCCTAACCCTAACCCTAACCCCTAAACCTAAACCTAAACCTAACCCTTACCCTTACCCTAGCCCTAACCCTAAGCTTAACCCTAACCCAACACCTAACCTAACCCTAACCCTTACCCTTACCCTAAATCTAAACCTCACCCTAACCCTAACCCTTACCCTAAACCTAACCCTAACCCTAAACCTAACCCTAACCCTTACCCTTACCCTAACTCTAACCCTAAACCTAACCCTCACCCTAACCCTAACCCTTACCCTATGCTAACCCTGAACCTAACCCTAAGACAAACCCTAACTCTTACCCTAAACCTTATCCCTACCCTAACCCTAAACCTAACACTTAACCTTACTCTAACCCTAACCCTAACCTTAACCCTAACCCTAAGCCTAACCTTAAACCTAAACCTTACCCTTACCCTAGCCCTAACCCAAACCCTAACCCTAACCCTTACCCTTACACTAACCCTAACCCTAACCCTTACCCTTACCCTAACCCTAACCCTAACCCTATCCCTAAACCTAACCCTAACCCTAACCCTAACCCTAAACCTAAACCTAACCCTAACGCTAACACTTACCCTAACCCTTACCTTACCCTAAATCTAACCCTAACCCTAACCCTTACACTTACCCTAACCCTAACCTTCACCCTAACACTAACCCTAACCCTAACCCTTACACTTACCCTAACCCTAACCCTAACCCTAACCCAAACCTTAACCCTTACCCTAACCCTAATCCTAGCCCTTACCCTAACCCTAACCCGAACCCTAACCCTAAACCTAATCCTAACCCTAACCCCAGCCCTTTTCCTTACCCTAACCTTAACCCTAAGCCTAATACAAATCCTTACCCTAACCCTAAACCTTACCCTGACCCTAACCCTAACCCTAACCTTTACCTTTACCCTAACCCTAACCCTAACCACAACCCCTAACCCTAACCCTAAAATTAACACTTACCCTTACGCTAACCCTAACCCTAACCCTAAGCCTTACCCTTACCCTAACCGTAACCCTAACCCTAACCCTAACCCCTAACCCTAACCCTAACACTTACCCTAAACCTAACCCTAACCTTTACACTTACCCCAACCCTAATCCTACCCTAACCTTAACCCTAACACTAACCCTTAACCTAAGCCTATCCCTAACCCTAACCCTTACCTTTACCCTAACCCTAACCCCAACTTCAACCCTAACCCTAGCCCTAACCATAACCCTTACCCGAACCCTAACCATAACCTTAACCCTAACCCTAACCCTAAACCTAACGCTAACCCTAACCCTAACCCTAACCCTTACCCTAACCCTAACGCTATCGCTAAACTTAACCCCAACCCTTACCCTAACATTAACCCTAACCCTAACCGTTACCCTAACCCTAACCCTAACCCCTAACCCTAAACCTAACCCTAACCCTTACCCTTACCCTAACCCTAACCCTAACTTTAACCCTAACCCAACCCCTAACCTAACCCTAACCCTTACCCTTACCCTAAACCTAAACCTAACCCTAACCCTAACCTTAACCCTAACCCAAACCCTAAACCTAACCCTAACCCTTACCCTAACCCTAACCCTAACCCTAAACCTAACCCTAACCCTAACCCTTACCTTTACCCTAACCCTAACCCTAACCCTAACCCAAACCCTAAACTTAATCCTAAACCTAATCCTAACCCAAACCCTAACCCTAACCCTAACCTAACCCTTACCATAACCCTAACCCTAACCCTAACCCTAAACCTAACCATAACCCTAACCCTTACCCTTACCCTAACCCTAACCCTAACCCTAACCCTAAACCTAATGCCAACCTTAACCCTTACCCTTACCCTTACCCTAACCCTAACCCTAACCTTTACCCTTACCTTAAACCTAACCCTTACCCTTACCCTAACCCTAACCCTAACCCTAACCCTTACCCTCACCCTAACCCTAACCCTAAACATAACCCTAAACCTAAGCCTAACCCTTACCCTTACACTAATCCTAACCCTACCTTACCCTAACCATAGCCCTAACTCTAAAGCTAACACCATTACCCTAACCCTAACCCTAACCCTAACATTAAACCTAACCCTAACCCTAACCTAACCTTAACCCTAACCCTAATCCTAACCCGAACCCTAACCCTAAACCTAAACCTTACCCTAACCCTAACCCTAACCTTAACCCGAACCCTAACCCTAACCTTAACTCTGACCCTAACCCTAAACCTAACGCTAACCCTAACCCTTTCCCTAACCTTAACCCTAACACTAACCCTAACCCTAACGCTAATCCTTAACCTAACCCTAACTCTAAACCTAACCCTAACCCTAAACCTAACCCTAACCCTTACCCTAACCCTAACCCTAACCCTAACCCTAACCCTCACCCCACCCTAACCCTAACCCTAACCCTTACCCTTACCCTAAACCTAAACCTAAACCTAACCCAAACCCTAACCCTAACCTAACCCGAACCTTAACCCTTACCCTTACCATAACCTTAACCCTAACCTTAACCCTAACCCTCACCGTAACCCTAACCCTTACCCTTTCCCTAACCCTAACTCTAACACTAACCCTAACTCCTAACGCTCAC
The DNA here is from genome assembly GCA_024803745.1 of Megascapheus bottae. Taxonomy (NCBI): domain Eukaryota; kingdom Metazoa; phylum Chordata; class Mammalia; order Rodentia; family Geomyidae; genus Megascapheus; species Megascapheus bottae. The sequence goes on along the minus strand of JANJXV010000067.1, from coordinate 1,173,079 downwards.
CTAGCCCTAACCCTTACCCTTTGCCTAACCCTATCCCTAACCTTAACCCTAACCCTAAACCTAAACCTAACCTTACCCTTACCCTAACCCTAAACCTAACCCTAACCCTAACTCGTACCCTTACACTAACGCTAAACCTAACCCTTACCCTTGCCCTAACCCTAACCCTAACCCTAACCGTAACCCTAACCCTTACCCTTACCTTAACACTAACCCTAACCTTAACCCTAAACCTAATCCTAACCCTAATCCTTACTCTAAACCTAACGCTAACCCTAAACCTAACCCTAACCCTAACTCTAACCCTTATCCTTACCCTAACCCTAACCCTAAACCTAACCCTAACACTCACCCAAACCCTTACCCTTACGCTAACCCTAAACCTAACCCTAAGACAAACCCTAACCCTAACCTAACCCTAACCCTAAACCTTATCCTTACCCTAACCCTAACTCTAACACTTACCCTTACCCTAAACCTAACCCTAACCTTAACCCTAACTCTAACCCTAACCCTAAACCTAAACCTTACCCTTACCCTAGCCCTAAACCACACGCTAACACTAACCCTTACCCTTACACTAACCCTAACCCTAAACCTTACCCTAACCCTAAACCTAACCCTAACCCTAAACTTTACCCTTACCCTAACCCTAACCCTAACCCTAACCCTAACCCTTCCCTAAACCTAACCCTTACCCTTACCCTAACCCAAACCCTAAACCTAACCCTAACCCTAACACTAACACTAACCCTAACACTTAGCTTACCCTAAACCTAACCCTAACCCTAACACTAACCCTAACCCTTACCCTAACCCTAACCCTAACCCTAACCCCTTACCCTAACCCTAACCCTTACCTTTACACTAACCCTAACCCTAACCGTCACCCTAACACTAACCCTAACCCTAACCCTTACACTTACCCTAACACTAACCCTAACCCTAACCCAAACCTTAACCCTTACACTAACCCTAATCCTAACGTTTACCCTAACCCTAACCATAACCCTAACCTTAACCCTAACCCTTACCCTTACCCTAACCCTAACCCTAACCCCTAACCCTAACCCTTAACTTAAGCCTAACCCTAACCCTAACCCTTACCTTTACCCTAACCACAACCCTAACCCTGACCCTAACCCTAACCCTTACCCGAACCCTAACCCTAACCTTAACCCTAACCCTAACCCTAAACCTAACGCTAACCCTAACCCTAACCCTTACCCTAACCCTAACGCTATCCCTAAACTTAACCCCAACCCCTACCCTAACCCTAACCGTTACCCTAACCCTAACCCTAACCCCTAAACCTAAACCTAAACCTAACCCTTACCCTTACCCTAGCCCTAACCCTAAGCTTAACCCTAACCCAACACCTAACCTAACCCTAACCTTTACCCTTACCCTAAATCTAAACCTCACCCTAACCCTAACCCTTACCCTAAACCTAACCCTAACCCTAAACCTAACCCTAACCCTTACCCTTACCCTAACTCTAACCCTAAACCTAACCCTCACCCTAACCCTAACCCTTACCCTATGCTAACCCTGAACCTAACCCTAAGACAAACCCTAACTCTTACCCTAAACCTTATCCCTACCCTAACCCTAAACCTAACACTTAACCTTACTCTAACCCTAACCCTAACCTTAACCCTAACCCTAAGCCTAACCTTAAACCTAAACCTTACCCTTACCCTAGCCCTAACCCAAATCCTAACCCTAACCCTTACCCTTACACTAACCCTAACCCTAACCCTTACCCTTACCCTAACCCTAACCCTAACCCTATCCCTAAACCTAACCCTAACCCTAACCCTAACCCTAAACCTAAACCTAACCCTAACGCTAACACTTACCCTAACCCTTACCTTACCCTAAATCTAACCCTAACCCTAACCCTAACCCTAACCCTTACCCTTACCCTTACACTAACCGTAACCCTAACCTTCACCCTAACACTAACCCTAACCCTAACCCTTACACTTACCCTAACCCTAACTCTAACCCTAACCCAAACCTTAACCCTTACCCTAACCCTAATCCTAACCCTTACCCTAACCCTAACCCTAACCCTAACCTTAACCCTAACCTTACCCTTACCCTAACCCTAACCCTAAACCTAACCGTAACCTTACTCTTACCCTAAACCTAACCCTAACCCTAACCCTAAACCTAATCCTAACCCTAACCCTAACCCTTTTCCTTACCCTAACCCTAACCCTAACCCTACCACTAATTCTTACCCTAACCCTAACCCTAACAATAACACTAATCCTTACCCTAACCCTAACCCTAACCCTAATCCTAACCCTAACCCTAATCCTTTTCCTTACCCGAACCCTAACCCCAAACCTAACCCTTAACCTAACCCTAACCTTTACCTTTACCTTAACCCTAACCCTAACCACAACCCCTAACCCTAACCCTAAACCTAAACCTAACCCTAAGCCTTACCCTTACCCTAACCGTAAACCTAACACTAACCCTAACCCTAACCCCTAACCCTAACCCTAACACTTACCCTAAATCTGACCCTAACCTTTACCCTTACCCCAACCCTAATCCTACCCTAACCTTAACCCTAACCCTAACCCTTAACCTAAGCCTAACCCTAACTCTAACCCTTACCTTTACCCTAACCCTAACAATAACCTCAACCCTAACCCTAACCCTAACCTTAAACCTAACCTTACCCTTACCCTAACCCTAACCCTAAACCTAACCCTAACCTTTACTCTTACCCTAAACCTAACCCTAACCCTAACCCTAAACCTAATCCTAACCCTAACCCTAACCCTTTTCCTTACCCTAACCCTAACCCTAAACCTACCACTAATTCTTACCCTAAACCTAACCCTAACCCTAACACTAATCCTTACCCTAACCCTAACCCTAACCTCAACCCTAACCCTAACCCTAACCCTTACCCGAACCCTAACCCTAACCTTAACCCTAACCCTAACCCTAACCCTAACCCTAACCTTTACCCTTACCTTAAACCTAACCCTTACCCTTAACCTAACCCTAACCCTAACCCTAACCCTTACCCTTAACCTAACCCTAACCCTAACCCTAACCAAAACCCTAACCCTAACCCTAACCCTAACCCTTTCCCTTACCCTAACCCTAACCCTAACCCTAACCAAACCCTTACCCTAACCCTAACCCTTACCCTAATACTAACCCTAACCCTAACCACAACCCCTTACCCTAACCCTAACCCTAACCCTAACACTAACCCTAACCCTTACCTTACCCTAAATCTAACCCTAACCCTAACCCTAACCCCAACCCGAACCCAAACCTTAACCCTTACCCTAACCCTAACCCTAACCCTAACCTTAACCCAAACCTTACCCTTACCCTAACGCTAACCCTAAACCTAACCCTAACCTTTACTCTTACCCTAAACCTAACCTAACCCTAACCCTAAACCTAATTCTAACCCTAACCCTAACCCTTTTCCTTACCCTAACCCTAACCCTAAACCTACCACTAATTCTTACCCTAACCCTAACCCTAACCCTAACACTAATCCTTACCCTAACCCTAACACTAACCCTAACCCTAAACCTAACCCTAAACTTTACCTTTACCCTAACCCTAACCCTAACCACAACCCCTAACACTAACACTAAACCTAACACTTACCCTTACGCTAACCCTAACCCTAACCCTAAACCTAACCCTAAGCCTTACCCTTACCCTAACCGTAAACCTAACCCTAACCCTAACCCTAACACCTAACCCTAACCCTAAAACTTACCCTAAATCTAACCCTAACCTTTACCCCTACCCCAACCCTAATCCTGCCCTAACCTTAACCCTAACCCTAACCCTTAACCAAAGCCTAACCCTAACCCTAACCCTTAACTTTACCCTAACCCTAACCCTAACCTCAACCCTAACCCTAACCTAACCCTTACCCGAACCCTAACCCTAATCTTAACCCTAACCGTAACCCTAACCCTAACCTTTACCTTAAACCTAACCCTTACCCTTAACCTAAGCCTAACCCTAACCCTAACCCTTACCCTTAACCTAACTCTAACCCTAACCCTAACCGTAACCCTAACCCTAACCCTAACCCTAACCCTAACCCTTTCCCTTACCCTAACCCTAACCCTAACCCTAACCAAACCCTTACCCTTACCCTAACCCTTACCCTAATACTAACCCTAACCCTAACCACAACCCCTAACCCTAACCCTAACCCTTACCCTTACCCTAACCCTAAACCTAACCCTAACCCTAACCTGTACCCTTACACTAACGCTAACCCTAACCCTTACACTTACCCTAACCCTAAACATAAGCCTAACCCTAACACTAACCCTAACCCCTACCCTTACCTTAACACTAACCCTAACCTTAACCCTAACCCTAATCCTAACCCTAACCCTTACTCTAAACCTAACGCTAACCCTAAATCTAACCCTAATCCTAACCTTAACCCTTATTCTTACCCTAACCCTAACCCTAAACCTAACCCTTACCCTAACCCTTACCCTTACGCTAACCCTAAATCTAACCCAAAGACAAACCCTAACCCTAACCTAACCCTAACCCTAAACATTATCCTTACACTAACCCTAACCCTAACACTTACCCTTACCCTAACCCTAACCCTAACTTTAACCCTAACCCTAACCCTAACCCTAAACCTAAACCTTACCCTTACCCTAGCCCTAACCCAAACCCTAACCCTAACCCTTACCGTTACACTAACCCTAACCCTAACCCTAATCCTAAACTTTACCCTTACCCTAACCCTAACCCTAACCCTAACCCTGACCCTTCCCTAACCCTAACCCTTACCCTTACATTAACCCAAACCCTAAACCTAACCCTAACCCTAACACTAACACTAACACTAACCCTAACCCTTATCTTACCCTAACCCTAACCCTAAGCCTAACACTAACCCTAACCCTTACCCTAACCCTAACCCGAACCCTAACACTAACCCTAATCCTAACCCTTACACTTACCCTAACCCTAACCTTCACCCTAACACTAACCCTAACCCTAACCCTTACACTTACCCTAACCCTCACCCTAACCCTAACCCAAACCTTAACCCTTACCCTAACCCTAATCCTAACCCTTACAGTAACCCTAACCCTAACCCTAACCCTAACCCTAACCCTAACCTTAACCCTAACCCTTACCCTTACCCTAACCCTAACCCTAAACCTAACACTAACCTTTAATCTTACCCTAACCCTAACCCTAACCCTAAACCTAGACCTAATCCTAACCCTAACCGTAAACCTTTTCCTAACTCTAACCTTAAGCCTAACCCTAATACAAATCCTTACCCTAACCCTAACCCTTACCCTGACCATAACCCTAACCCTAACCTTTACCTTTACCCTAACCCTAACCCTAACCACAACCCCTAACCCTAACCCTAAACCTAACACTTACCCTTACGCTAACCCTAACCCTAACCCTAACCCTAAGCCTTACCCTTACCCTAACCGTAAACCTAACCCTAACCCTAACCCCTAACCCTAACCCTAACACTTACCCTAAAACTAATCCTAACCTTTACCCTTACCCCAACCCTAATCCTACCCTAAACTTAACCCTAACACTAAACCTTAACCTAAGCCTAACCCTAACCCTAACCCTTACCTTTACCCTAACCCTAACCCTAAATTCAACCCTATCCCTAACCCTAACCCTAACCCTTACCCGAACCCTAACCCTAACCCTAACCTTAACCCTAACCTTACCCTTACCCTAACCCTAACCCTAAACCTAACCGTAACCTTACTCTTACCCTAAACCTAACCCTAACCCTAACCCTAAACCTAATCCTAACCCTAACCCTAACCCTTTTCCTTACCCTAACCCTAACCCTAACCCTACCACTATTTCTTACCCTAACCCTAACCCTAACACTAACACTAATCCTTACCCTAACCCTAACCCTAACCCTAATCCTAACCCTAACCCTAACCCTTTTCCATACCCGAACCCTAACCCCAAACCTAACCCTTAACCTAACCCTAACCTTTACCTTTACCCTAACCCTAACCATAACCACAACCCCTAACCCTAACCCTAAACCTAAACCTAACCCTAAGCCTTACCCTTACCCTAACCGTAAACCTAACACTAACCCTAACCCTAACCCCTAACCCTAACCCTAACACTTACCCTAAATCTGACCCTAAACTTTACCCTTACCCCAACCCTAATCCTACCCTAACCTTTACCCTAACCCTAACCCTTAACCTAAGCCTAACCCTAACCCTAACCCTTACCTTTACCCTAACCCTAACAATAACCTCAACCCTAACCCTAACCCTAACCTTAACCCTAACCTTACCCTTACCCAAACCCTAACCCTAAACCTAACCCTAACCTTTACTCTTACCCTAAACCTAACCCTAACCCTAACCCTAAACCTAATCCTAACCCTAACCCTAACCCTTTTCCTTACCCTAACCCTAACCCTAAACCTACCACTAATTCTTACCCTAAACCTAACCCTAACCCTAACACTAATCCTTACCCTAACCTTAACCGTAACCCTAACCCTTAACCTAAGCCTAACCCTAACCCTAACCCTTACCTTTACCCTAACCCTAACCCTAACCTCAACCCTAACCCTAACCCTAACCCTTACCCGAACCCTAACCCTAACCTTAACCCTAACCCTAACCCTAACCCTAACCCTAACCTTTACCCTTACCTTAAACCTAACCCTTACCCTTAACCTAACCCTAACCCTAACCCTAACCCTTACCCTTAACCTAACCCTAACCCTAACCCTAACCAAAACCCTAACCCTAACCCTAACCCTAACCCTTTCCCTTACCCTAACCCTAACCCTAACCCTAACCAAACCCTTACCCTAACCCTAACCCTTACCCTAATACTAACCCTAACCCTAACCACAACCCCTTACCCTAACCCTAACCCTAACCCTAACACTAACCCTAACCCTTACCTTACCCTAAATCTAACCCTAACCCTAACCCTAACCCAACCCGAACCCAAACCTTAACCCTTACCCTAACCCTAATCCTAACCCTTACCCTAGCCCTAACCCTAACCCTAAACCTAAACCTTACCCTTAACCTAGCCCTAACCCAAACCCTAACCCTAACACTTACCCTTACACTAACCCTAACCCTAACACATACCCTTACCCTAACCCAAACCCTAACCCTAAACCTAACCTTACCCTTACACTAACCCTAACCCTAACCTTCACCCTAACACTAACCCTAACCCTAACCCTTACACTTACCCTAACCCTAACCCTAACCCTAACCCAAACCTTAACCCTTAACCTAACCCTAATCCTAACCCTTACCCTAACCCTAACCCTAACCCTAACCCTCACCTTAACCCTAACCTTACCCTTACCCTCACCCTAACCCTAAACCTAACCCTAACCTTTACTCTTACCCTAAACCTAACCCTAACCCTAACCCTAAACCTAATCCTAACCCTAACCCTAACCCTTTTCCTTACCCTAACCCTAACCCTAAACCTACCACTAATTCTTACCCTAACCCTAACCATAACCCTAACACTAATCCTTACCCTAACCCTAACCTTAACCCTAATCCTAAACCTAACCCTAACCCTTTTCCTTACCCTAACCCTAACCCTAACCCTAAACCTAACCCTAACCTTTACCTTTACCCTAACCCTAACCCTAACCACAACCCCTAACCCGAACCCTAAACCTAACACTTACCCTTACGCTAACCCTAAACCTAACCCTAAACCTAACCCTAAGCCTTACCCTTACCCTAACCGTAAACCTAACCCTAACCCAAACCCTAACCCCTAAACCTAACCCTAACCCTTAACCTAAGCCTAACCCTAACCCTAACCCTTACCTTTACCCTAACCCTAACCCTAACCTCAACCCTAACCCTAAACCTAACCCTAACCCTTACCCTTACCCTAAACCTAAACCTAACAATAACCCTAACCCTTACCCTAAACCTAACCCTAACCCTAAACCTAACCCTAAGACAAACCCTAACCCTAACTTAACTCTAACCCTAACCCTTACCCTTACACTAACCCTAACCCTAACCCTAACCCTAACCCTAAACTTTACCCTTACCCTAACCCTAACCCTAACCCTAACCCTAACCCTTCCCTAACCCTAACCCTTACCCTTACCCTAACCCTGACCCTAACCCCTATCCTTACCCTAACCCTAAACCTAACCCTAAGACAAAACCTAACCCTAACTTTAACCCTAACCCTAACCCTTACCCTAACCCTAACCATAACCCTAACCCTTGCCCTAACCCTAACCCTTACCCTTACCCTAACCCTAACCCTAACTCTAACCCTAACCCTTACCCTAACCCTAATCCTAACCCTAACCCCTAACCCTAACCCTAACCCTTACCCTTACCGTAACCCTAAACCTAACCTTAACCCAAAACTTAACCCTTACCCTAACCCTAATCCTAACACTTACCCTAACCCTAACGCTAACCCTAACCCTAACCTGAACCCTAACCCTTACCCTTACCCTATGGTTAGGGTTTGCGTAAGGGTTGGGGTTAAGTTTAGGGATAGCGTTAGGGTTAGGGTTAGGTTTAGTGTTAGGGTGAAGGTTAGGCTTAGGATTAGGTTAAGGGTAAGGGTTAAGCTTAGTGTTAGGGTTAGGGTTAGGGTTAGGTTTAGGGTTACTGTTAGGGTAAGGCTAAGGGTTAGGGTTAGGGTTAGGGTTAGGGGAAGGGTTATGGTTAGGGTTAGGGTTAGGGTTAGGGTTAGGTTTAGGTTAAGGGTTAGGGTTAGGGTTAGGCTTAGGGTTAGATTTAGGGTTAAGGTTAGTGTTAGGTTTAGGGTTAGGGTTAGGGTTAGGGTAAGGGTTAGGGTTAGGGTTAGGGTTAGGGTAAGGGTTAGGGTTAGGGTAAGGCTTAGGGTTAGGGTTAGGTTTAGGTTTAGAGTTAGGGTAAGGGTAAGGATTAGGGTTTGGGTTAGGGTTAGGGTTAGGGTTAAGGTTAGGGTTAGGGTAAAGGTAAGGGTAAGCGTAAGGGTTAGGGTTACGGTTAGGGTTAGGGTTAGGGTTAGGGTAAGCGTAAGGGTAAGGGTTAGGTTTAGGGTATGGGTTAGGGTTAGGGTTAGGGTAAGGGTAAAATTAGGGTTCGGGTTAGGGTTAGGGTAAGGGTAAGGGTTTGGGATAAGGTTTGTTTAGGGTTTGGGTTTGGGTTAGGGTAAGGGATAGGCTTAGGTTTAGGTTTAGGGTTAGAGTTAGGGTAAGGGTAAGGGTTAGGGTTAGGGTTAGGGTAAGGGTAGGGATTAGGGTTAGGGTTAGGGTTAGGGTTAAGGTTAGGGTTAGGTATAAGGTAATGGTAAGGTTTAGAGTTAGGGTAAGGGTTAGGGTTAGGGTTAGTGTTAGGGTAAGGGGAAGGGTTACAGTTAGGGTTAGGCTTAGGTTAGGGTTTTGGGTTAGGGTTAGGTTTAGGGTTAGGGTAAGGGTAAGGGTTAGGGTTAGGTTTAGGGTTAGGGTTTAGGGATAGGGTTAGGGTTAGGGTAAGGTTAGCGTTAGGGTTAGGTTTAGGGTTAGGGGTTAGGATTAGGGTTAGGGTAAGTGTTAGGGTTAGGGTAAGGGTTAGGGTTAGGGTTAGGTTTAGGGTTAGGGTTAGGGTAAGGGTAAGGGTTAGGGTTAGGGTAAGGGTTAGGGTAAGGGTAAGGATTAGGATTAGGGTTAAGGTTAGGGTTAGGGTTAGGGTTAAGGTTAGGGTAGGGTTAGGGTTAGGGTTAGGTTAGGGTTAGGGTTAGGGTTAGGATTAGTTTTAGAGTTAGGGTAAGGGTTAGGGTTAGGGTGAGGGTTAGGGTTATGGTTAGGGTTAGGGTAAGGGTAAGGCTTAGGGTTAGGGTTAGGGTTAGGTTTAGGGTTTGAGTTAGGGTTAGGTTAAGGGTAAGTGTTAGGGTTAGGGTTAGGTTTAGGGTTAAGGTTAGAGTTAGGGTTAGGGTAACGGTAAGGGTTAGGTTTAGGGGTAGGGTTAGGTTAAGGGTAAGGGTTAGGGTTAGGGTTAGGGTAAGGGTAAGGGTTAGGGTTAGGGTTAGGTTGAGGGTTAGGGTTAGGGTTAGGGTTAAGGTAGGGTTAGGGTTAGGGTAAGGGTTAGGGTTAGGGTTAGGGTTAGGGTGGGATGAGGGTTAGGGTTAGGATTAGGGTTAGGGTTAGGGTAAGGGTAAGGGTTAGGTTTAAGGTTAGGGTTAGGATTAGGGTTAACGTTAGGGTTAGGGTTAGGGCAAGGGTAAGTATTAGGGTTAGGGTTAGGTTTATGGTTAGGGTTAAGGTTAGGGTATGGTTAGGGTAAGTGTAAAGGTTAGGGTTAGAGTTAAGATTCCGTTTTCAGTTAGGGTAAGGGTAAGTGTTATGGTTAGGGTTAGGGTTAGGGTAAGGGTAAGGGTAAGGGTTTGGGTTAGGGTTAGGGGTTGTGGTTAGAGTTAGGGTTAGGGTTAGGGTTAGGGTAAGTATTAGTGTTAGTTTTAGGGTTAGGTTTACGGTTAGGTTTAGGGTTAGGGTTACTGTAAGTGTAAGGGTTAGGGTTAAGGTTAGGGTTATGTTTAGGGTTAGGGTTAGGGTTAGGGTTAGGGTAAGGGTAAGGGTTACGGTTAGCGTTAGGCTTAGGTTAGGGTTTTGGGTTAGGGTTAGGTTTAGGGTTAGGGTAAGGGTAAGGGTTAGGGTTAGGTTTAGGGTTAGGGGTTAGGGTTAGGGTTAGGGTTAGGGTAAGGGTTAGGGTTAGGGTAAGGGTTAGGGTTAGGGTTTGGGTTAGGGTTAGGGTGATGTTAAGGGTAAGGGTTAAGGTTAGTATTAGGGTTAAGGGTTAGGGTTAGGATTAGGGTTAGGGTTAGGGTAAGGGTAAGGGTTAGGGTTAGGGTAAGGGTTAGGGTAAGGGTAAGGATTAGGATTAGGGTTAGGGTTAGGGTTAGGGTTAGGGTTAAGGTTAGGGTAGGGTTAGGGTTAGGGTTAGGTTAGGGTTAGGGTTAGGGTTAGGATTAGTTTTAGAGTTAGGTTAAGGGTTAGGGTTAGGGTTAGGGTTATGGTTAGGGTTAGGGTAAGGCTTAGGGTTAGGGTTAGGGTTAGGGTTAGGGTTTGATTTAGGGTTAGGCTAGGGTTAGGGTTAGGTTTAGGGCTAAGGTTAGAGTTAGGGTTAGGGTAACGGTAAGGTTTAGGTGTAGTGGTAGGGTTAGGTTAAGGGTAAGGGTTAGGGTTAGGGTTAGGGTAAGGGTAAGGTTAGGGTTAGGGTTAGGTTGAGGGTTAGGGTTAGGGTTAAGGTTAAGGTAGGGTTAGGGTTAGGGTAAGGGTTAGGGTTAGGGTTAGGGTTAGGATTATGGTAAGGGTAAGGGTTAGGTTTAAGGTTAGGGTTAGGATTAGGGTTAACGTTAGGGTTAGGGTTAGGGCAAGTGTACGTATTAGGGTTAGGGTTAGGGTTATGGTTAGGGTTAAGGTTAGGGTAGGGTTAGGGTAAGTGTAAAGGTTAGGGTTAGAGTTAAGGTTCCGTTTATGGTTAGGGTAAGGGTAACTCTTAGGGTTAGGGTTAGGGTTAGGGTAAGGGTAAGGGTAAGGGTTTGGGTAAGAGTTAGGTGTTATGGTTATTGTTAGGGTTAGGGTAAGGTTAGGGTTGGGTTAGGGTTAGGGGTAGGGTAAGGGTATGGGTTTGGGTTAGGGATAGGGGTTGTTGTTAGGGTTAGGGTTAGGGTTAGGGTTAGGGTAAGTGTTAGTGTTAGGTTTAGGGATAGGTTTACGGTTAGGTTTAGGGTTAGGGTTACTGCAAGTGTAAGGGTTAGGGTTAAGGTTATGGTTATGTTTAGGTTTAGGGTTAGGGTTAGGGCTAGGGTAAGGGTTATGGTAAGGGTTAGGTTTAGGGTTAGGGTTAGGGTAAGGGTAATGGTTAGGGTTAGTGTTAGCGTTAGGGTTAGGGTTAGGTTTAGGGTTTGGGTAAGGGTAAGGGTTAGGGTTAGGGTAAGGTTTAGGGTTAGGGTTAGTGTTAGGGTTAGTGTAAGGGTAAGGATTAGGGTTAGGGTCAGGGTTAGGGTAAGGGTTAGGGTTAGTGTAAGGGTAAGAGTAAGGGTTAGGGTTAGGGTTAGGGGTTAGGTTTAGAGTTAGGGTTAGGGTAAGGGTTAGGTTTAGGGTTAGGGTTAGGGTTAGGGTAAGGGTAATGGTTAGGGTTAGTGTTAGCGTTAGGGTTAGGGTTAGGTTTAGGGTTAGGGTAAGGGTAAGGGTTAGGGTTAGGGTAAGGTTTAGTGTTAGGGTTAGTGTTAGGGTTAGTGTAAGGGTAAGGATTAGGGTTAGGGTTAGGGTTAGGGTAAGGGTTAGGGTTAGTGTAAGGGTAAGGGTTAAGGTTAGGTTTAGGGTTAGGGTTAGGGTTAGGGTAAAGGTAAGGTTTAGGGATAGGGTTAGGGTTAGGGTTAGGTTTAGGGGTAGGGTTAGGGTTAGGGTTACGGTAAGGGTAAGGGTTAGGGTTAGGGTTAGGTTGAGGGTTAGGGTTAGGGTTAGGGTTAAGGTAGGGTTAGGGTTAGGGTAAGTTTTAGGGTTAGGGTTAGGGGTAAGGTAAGGGTAAGGGTTACGGCTAGGTTTAGGGTTTGGATTATGGTTACGGTTAGGGTAAGCGTAAGGGTTAGGGTTAGGGTTAGGGTTTGCATTAGGTTTAGGTTTAGGGTTAGGGTAAGTGTAACGGTTAGGGTTAGGGTTAGAGTTAGGGTTAGGGTTAAGGTTATGGTTAGGTTTAGGATAAGGGTAAGGATTAGGTTTAGACTTGGGGTTAGGGTTAGGGTAAGGTTTAGGGTTAGGCTTAGGTTAGGGTTTGGGTTAGGGATAGGTTTAGGGTTGGGGTAAGGGTAAGGGTTTGGTTTAGAGTTAGGGGTTAGGGTTAAGGTTAGGGTTAGGGTAAGGGCTAGGGTTACGGTTAGCGTAAGGGTTAGATTTAGAGTTAGGGTTAAGGTAAGGATAAGGTTTAGGGTTAGGGTTAGGTTAGGGTTAGGGTTTGAGTTAGGGTTAGGTTTAGGGTTAGGGTAAGGGTAAGGGTTAGGGTTAGGGTTAGGTTTAGTGTTAGGGTTAGGGTTAGGGT
>JANJXV010000067.1:1062500-1150000 GCA_024803745.1 Megascapheus bottae | reverse complement strand
TAAGCGTTAGGGTTAGGGTTAGGTTTAGGGTTAGGGTAAAGGTAAGGATTAGGGTTAGGGTAATTTTTAGGGTTAGGGTTAGTGTTACGGTTAGTGTAAGGGTAAGGATTAGGGTTAGAGTTAGGGTTAGGGTAAGGGTTAGGGCTAGTGTAAGGGTAAGGGTTGGGGATAGGTTTAGGATTAGGGTGAGGGTTAGGGTAAAGGTAAGGTTTAGGGATAGGGTTAGGGTTAGGGTTAGGTTTAGAGTTAGGGTAACGTTAAGGGTTAGGGTTTGGGTTAGGTTTAGGGGTAGGGTTAGGGTTAGGGTTAGAGTAAAGGTAAGGGTTAGGGTTAAAGTTGGGTTAGGGTTAGGGTAAGGGTTAGGGTTAGGGTTAGGGTTAGGGTAAGTGTAAGGGTTATGGCAAGGTTAGGGTTTGGATTATGGTTACGGTTAGGGTAAGGGTAAGGATTAGGTTTAGAGTTAGGGTTAAGGTAAGGGTTAGGTTTAGGGTTAGGGTTAGGTTAGGGTTAGGGTTTGGGTTAGGGTTAGGTTTAGGGTTAGGGTAAGGGTAAGGGTTAGGGTTAGGGTTAGGTGTAGTGTTAGGGTTAGGATTAGGGTTAGGGTTAGAGTAAGGGTAAGGGTTAGGGTTAGGGTTAGGGTTACGGTTAGGGTTAGGGTAAGGGTAAGGGTTAGGGTTAGGCTTAGGTTTAGGGTTAGGTTTTGGGTTAGGGTTAGTTTTAGGTTTAGGTAAGGGTAAGGGTTAGGGTTAGGGTTAGGGTAAGTGTTAGGGTTTGGGTGAGGGTTAGGGTTAGAGTTAGGGTTAAGGGTAGGGTTAGGTTTAGGGTTAGGGTTAAGGTTAGGGTTAGGGTTAGGGGAAGGGGAAGGGTTAGGGTTAGAGTTAGGGTTAGTGTTAAGGTTAGGGTTAGGGTAAGGGTAAGGGTTAGGATTAGGGTTAGGATTAAGGGATAGGGTTAGGGTTATGGTAGGGTTAGGGTTAAGGCTGGGTTTAGGGTTAGAGTAAGGGTGATGGTTAGGGTTAGGGCTAGGGTTAGGTTTTGGGTTAGGGTAAGTGTTGGAGTTAGGTTTAGGTTGAGAGTTAGGGTTAGGGTTAGGGTTAGGGTTAGGTTTAGGGTTAGGGTTAGGGTAAGGGTTAGTGTTATGGTTAGGGTGAGGGTTAGGGTTAGGGTTAGGGTAAGGGTAACGGTTAGGGTTAGGGGTAGTGTTAGGGTTAGGATTAAGGGTAGGGTTAGGGTTAGAGTAAGGGTAAGGGTTAGGGTTAGGGTAATGGTTAGGGTTAGGGTTAGTGCAAGTGTTAGCGGTAGGGTGAGGGTTAGGGTTAGCGTTAGGGTTAAGGTTAGGGTTAGGGTTAGGGTTAAGGTTAGGGTTAGGGTTAGGGTTAGGGTAAGGGTAAGGGTTACGGCTAGGTTTAGGGTTAGGTTTATGGTTATGGTTAGGGTAAGGGTTAGGTTTAGGGTTTGGGTTAGGGTTAGGTTTAGGGTTAGGTTAAGGGGAAGGGTTAGGAGTAGGGTTAGAGTTAGGGTTAGGGTTAGGTTAGGGTTAGGGTTTGGGTTAGGGTTAGGTTTAGGGTTAGGGTAAGGGTAAGGGTTAGGGTTAGGGTTAGGTGTAGTGTTAGGGTTAGGATTAGGGTTAGGGTAAGGGTAAGGCTTAGGGTTAGGGTTAGGGTTAGGGGTTAGGGTTAGGTTTAGGGTTAGGGTTATGGTAAGGGTTAGGTTTAGGGTTAGGGTTAGGGTTAGGGTAAGGTTAAGGGTTGGGGTTATTGTTTGCCTTACGGTTAGGGTTAGGTTTAGGGTTAGGGTTAGGGGTAGGGGTACTGTAAGGGTAAGTCTTAGTGTTAGGGTAAGGGGTTAGGGTTAGGGTTAGGGTTAGGGTAAGGGTTAGGCTAAGGTTAAGGGTTAGGGTTATTGTTATCCTTAGGGTTAGGGTTAGGTTTAGGGTTAGGGTTAGGGTAAGGTTTAGGGTTAGGGTTAGGGTTAGGGTTGGTGTAAGGGTTAGGGTTAGTGTTAGGGTTAGGGTTAGGGTAAGGTTTAGTGTTAGGTTTAGGGTTAGGTTTAGGGTTAGGGTTACTGTAAGGGTAAGGGTTAGGGTTAAGGTTAGGGTTATGTTTAGCGTTAGGGTTAGGGTTAGGATTAGGTTAACGTTAGGGTTAGGGTTAGGGTAAGGGTAAGTATTAGGGTAAGGGTTATGGTTATGGTTAGGGTTAAGGTTATGGTAGGGTTAGGGTAAGTGTACAGGTTAGGGTTAGAGTTAAGGTTCCGTTTACGGTTAGGTTAAGGGTAAGGATTAGGGTTAGGGTTAGGCTTAGGTTAGGGTTTGAGTTAGGATTAGGTTTAGCGTTATGGTAAGGGTAAGTGTTAGGGTTAGGGTAAGGGTAAGGGTAAGGTTTTGGGTAAGGGTTAGGTTTTAGGGTTAGGCTTAGGGTAAAGTTATGGTTAGGGTTAGGGTTAGGGTTAGGGTAAGGGTAAGGGTTTGGTTTAGGGTTAGGGGTTATGGTTAGGGTAAGGGTAAGGATTAGGGTTAGGGTTAGGTTAGGGTGAGGGTTTGGGTTAGGGTTAGGGTAAGGGTAAGGGTTTGGGTTAGGTTTAGGGGTTGTGGTTAGGGTTAGGGTTAGGGTTAGGTTTAGGGTAAGTGTTAGTGTTAGGTTTATTGTTAGGTTTAGGGTTAGGGTTACTGTAAGTGTAAGGGTTAGGGTTAAGGTTAGGGTTATGTTTAGGGTTGGGGTTAGGGTTAGGGCTAGGGTAAGAGTAAGTGTTAGGGTTAGGGTTAGGGTTAGGGTTAGGGTAAGGGTTAGGTTTAGGGTTAGGGTTAGGGTTAGCGTAAGGATAAGGGTTAGGGTTAGTGTAAGCGTTAGGGTTAGGGTTAGGTTTAGGGTTAGGGTAAAGGTAAGGATTAGGGTTAGGGTAAGGTTTAGGGTTAGGGTTAGTGTTACGGTTAGTGTAAGGGTAAGGATTAGGGTTAGGGTTAGGGTAGGGTAAGGGTTAGGGCTAGTGTAAGGGTAAGGGTTGGGGTTAGGTTTAGGATTAGGGTGAGGGTTAGGGTAAAGGTAAGGTTTAGGGATAGGGTTAGGGTTAGGGTTAGGTTTAGAGTTAGGGTAACGTTAAGGGTTAGGGTTTGGGTTAGGTTTAGGGGTAGGGTTAGGGTTAGGGTTAGAGTAAAGGTAAGGGTTAGGGTTAAAGTTGGGTTAGGGTTAGGGTAAGGGTTAGGGTTAGGGTTAGGGTTAGGGTAAGGGTAAGGGTTATGGCTAGGTTTAGGGTTTGGATTATGGTTACGGTTAGGGTAAGGGTAAGGGTTAGGGTTAGGGTTAGGGTTTGCGTTAGGTTTAGGTTTAGTGTTAGGGTAAGGGTAAGGGTTAGGGTTAGGGTTAGACTTAGTGTTAGGGTTAAGGTTAGGGTTAGGTTTAGGGTAAGGGTAAGGATTAGGTTTAGAGTTAGGGTTAAGGTAAGGGTAAGGTTTAGGGTTAGGGTTAGGTTAGGGTTAGGGTTTGGGTTAGGGTTAGGTTTAGGGTTAGGGTAAGGGTAAGGGTTAGGGTTAGGGTTAGGTTTAGTGTTAGGGTTAGGATTAGGGTTAGGGTAAGGGTAAGGCTTAGGGTTAGGTTTAGGGTTAGGGGTTAGGGTTAGGTTTAGGGTTAGGGTTAGGGTAAGGGTTAGGTTTAGGGTTAGGGTTAGGGTTAGGGTAAGGTTAAGGGTTAGGGTTATTGTTTGCCTTACGGTTAGGGTTAGGTTTAGGGTTAGGGTTAGGGTTAGGGGTACGGTAAGGGTAAGTCTTAGTGTTAGGGTAAGGGGTTAGGGTTAGGGTTAGGGTTAGGGTAAGTGTTAGGCTAAGGTTAAGGGTTAGGGTTATTGTTATCCTTAGGGTTAGGGTTAGGTTTAGGGTTAGGGTTAGGGTAAGGTTTAGGGTTAGGGTTAGGGTTAGGGTTGGTGTAAGGGTTAGGGTTAGTGTTAGGGTTAGGGTTAGGGTAAGGTTTAGTGTTAGGTTTAGGGTTAGGTTTAGGGTTAGGGTTACTGTAAGGGTAAGGGTTAGGGTTAAGGTTAGGGTTATGTTTAGCGTTAGGGTTGGGGTTAGGATTAGGTTAACGTTAGGGTTAGGGTTAGGGTAAGGGTAAGTATTAGGGTAAGGGTTATGGTTATGGTTAGGGTTAAGGTTATGGTAGGGTTAGGGTAAGTGTACAGGTTAGGGTTAGAGTTAAGGTTCCGTTTACGGTTAGGGTAAGGGTAAGGATTAGGGTTAGGGTTAGGCTTAGGTTAGGGTTTGAGTTAGGATTAGGTTTAGCGTTATGGTAAGGGTAAGTGTTAGGGTTAGGGTAAGGGTAAGGGTAAGGTTTTGGGTAAGGGTTAGGTTTTAGGGTTAGGCTTAGGGTAAAGTTATGGTTAGGGTTAGGGTTAGGGTTAGGGTAAGGGTAAGGGTTTGGTTTAGGGTTAGGGGTTATGGTTAGGGTAAGGGTAAGGATTAGGGTTAGGGTTAGGTTAGGGTGAGGGTTTGGGTTAGGGTTAGGGTAAGGGTAAGGGTTTGGGTTAGGTTTAGGGGTTGTGGTTAGGGTTAGGGTTAGGGTTAGGTTTAGGGTAAGTGTTAGTGTTAGGTTTATTGTTAGGTTTAGGGTTAGGGTTACTGTAAGTGTAAGGGTTAGGGTTAAGGTTAGGGTTATGTTTAGGGTTGGGGTTAGGGTTAGGGCTAGGGTAAGAGTAAGTGTTAGGGTTAGGGTTAGGGTTAGGGTTAGGGTAAGGGTTAGGTTTAGGGTTAGGGTTAGGGTTAGCGTAAGGATAAGGGTTAGGGTTAGTGTAAGCGTTAGGGTTAGGGTTAGGTTTAGGGTTAGGGTAAAGGTAAGGATTAGGGTTAGGGTAAGGTTTAGGGTTAGGGTTAGTGTTACGGTTAGTGTAAGGGTAAGGATTAGGGTTAGGGTTAGGGTAGGGTAAGGGTTAGGGCTAGTGTAAGGGTAAGGGTTGGGGTTAGGTTTAGGATTAGGGTGAGGGTTAGGGTAAAGGTAAGGTTTAGGGATAGGGTTAGGGTTAGGGTTAGGTTTAGAGTTAGGGTAACGTTAAGGGTTAGGGTTTGGGTTAGGTTTAGGGGTAGGGTTAGGGTTAGGGTTAGAGTAAAGGTAAGGGTTAGGGTTAAAGTTGGGTTAGGGTTAGGGTAAGGGTTAGGGTTAGGGTTAGGTTTAGGGTAAGGGTAAGGGTTATGGCTAGGTTTAGGGTTTGGATTATGGTTACGGTTAGGGTAAGGGTAAGGGTTAGGGTTAGGGTTAGGGTTTGCGTTAGGTTTAGGTTTAGTGTTAGGGTAAGGGTAAGGGTTAGGGTTAGGGTTAGAGTTAGTGTTAGGGTTAAGGTTAGGGTTAGGTTTAGGGTAAGGGTAAGGATTAGGTTTAGAGTTAGGGTTAAGGTAAGGGTAAGGTTTAGGGTTAGGGTTAGGTTAGGGTTAGGGTTTGGGTTAGGGTTAGGTTTAGGGTTAGGGTAAGGGTAAGGGTTAGGGTTAGGGTTAGGTTTAGTGTTAGGGTTAGGATTAGGGTTAGGGTAAGGGTAAGGCTTAGGGTTAGGTTTAGGGTTAGGGGTTAGGGTTAGGTTTAGGGTTAGGGTTAGGGTAAGGGTTAGGTTTAGGGTTAGGGTTAGGGTTAGGGTAAGGTTAAGGGTTAGGGTTATTGTTTGCCTTACGGTTAGGGTTAGGTTTAGGGTTAGGGTTAGGGTTAGGGGTACGGTAAGGGTAAGTCTTAGTGTTAGGGTAAGGGGTTAGGGTTAGGGTTAGGGTTAGGGTAAGGGTTAGGCTAAGGTTAAGGGTTAGGGTTATTGTTATCCTTAGGGTTAGGGTTAGGTTTAGGGTTAGGGTTAGGGTAAGGTTTAGGGTTAGGGTTAGGGTTAGGGTTGGTGTAAGGGTTAGGGTTAGTGTTAGGGTTAGGGTTAGGGTAAGGTTTAGTGTTAGGTTTAGGGTTAGGTTTAGGGTTAGGGTTACTGTAAGGGTAAGGGTTAGGGTTAAGGTTAGGGTTATGTTTAGCGTTAGGGTTAGGGTTAGGATTAGGTTAACGTTAGGGTTAGGGTTAGGGTAAGGGTAAGTATTAGGGTAAGTATTAGGGTAAGGGTTAGGGTTAGGGTTAGGGTAGGGTTAGGGTAAGTGTAAAGGTTAGGGTTAGAGTTAAGGTTCCCTTTAGGGTTAAGGTAAGGGTAAGGATTAGGGTTAGGGTTAGGCTTAGGTTAGGGTTTGAGTTAGGATTAGGTTTAGCGTTATGGTAAGGGTAAGTGTTAGGGTTAGGGTAAGGGTAAGGGTAAGGGTTTGGGTAAGGGTTAGGTTTTATGGTTAGGGTTAGGCTTAGGGTAAGGTTATGGTTAGGGTTAGGGTTAGGGTAAGGGTAAGGGCTTGGTTTAGGGTTAGGGGTTATGGTTAGGGTAAGGGTAAGGATTAGGGTTAGGGTTAGGTTAGGGTGAGGGTTTGGGTTAGGGTTAGGGTTAGGGTAAGGTTTAGGGTTAGGGTTAGGGTTAGGGTTGTTGTAAGGGTAAGTGTTAGTGTTAGGTTTAGGGTTAGGTTTAGGGTTAGGTTTAGGGTTAGGGTTACTGTAAGGGTAAGGGTTAGGGTTAAGGTTAGGGTTATGTTTAGGGTTAGGGTTAGGGTTAGGGCTAGGGTAAGAGTAAGTGTTAGGGTTAGGGTTAGGGGTTGGTTAGCGTTAGGGTTAGTGTAAGGGTAAGGCTTAGGGTTAGGGTTAGGGTTAGGGTTATGGGTTAGTGTTAGGTTTAGGGTTAGGGTTAGGGTTAGGGTTAGGTTTAGGGTTAGGGTTAGGGTTAGGGTAAGGTTAAGGGTTAGGGTTATTGTTAGCCTTACGGTTAGGGTTAGGGTTAGGGTTAGCGTAAGCGTAAGGCTTAGGGTTAGGGTTAGGGTTAAGTTAGGGTTAGGGTTCTGTTAGGGTTAGGTTTAGGGTTATGGTAAGGGTAAGTGTTAGGGTTAGGTTTAGGTTTAGGGTTAGGGTTAGGGTTAAGGTTAGGGTTACATAAGGGTTAGGGTTAGGATTAAGTTTAGGTTAGGGTTAGGGTTAGGGTTAGTGTTAGAGTTAGGGTTTGGGTAAGTGTAAGGGTTAGGGTTATGGTTAGGGTTAGGTTTAGTTTTAAGGTTAGGGTTAGGGTTAGGGTAAGGGTAAGCTTTAGGTTTAGGTTTAAGGTTGGGGTTTAGGGTTAGGGTTAGGGTAATGGTAAGGGTTAGGTTAGGGTTAGGGTTAGGGTATGTGTTAGGGTTAGGGTTAGGGTAAAGTTAAGGGTTAGGGTTAGGGGTAGGGTTAGGGTCAGGGAAATTGTTAGGGTTAGGGTTAAGGTTAGGTTAAGGCTAGGGTTAGGGTTAGAGTAAGGGTATGTGTTAGGTTTAGGTTTAGGGGTTAGGATTAGGTTTAGGTTAGGGTTAGGGTTAGGTTTAGGGTTAGGTTTAGGGTTAGGGTAATTCTTGTCGTGATATTATCATTTTCATATACGATTGTGTTTATTTCGATATGTTGTCTTCTTTTTTTGGTAAGGTTTGCTACGGGCTTGTCAATTTTTATAATTGTTTCAAAGAACCAACTCCTTGTTTTGTTGATTCTTTCTATAGTTTTTTTTGGATTCCAAATCATTTAATTCTCTTTTGATGTTAATTATTTGCTTTCTTCTACTGGGATTAGGGTTGGTTTGTTGCTCTTTTTCCAGTAGCTTAAGGTGAGACATTAACTTGCTTGTTTGCTATTTTTCCAACTTGTTGTTGTAGGCACTCGGCGCTATAAATTTTCCTCTGAGTACTGCCTTTGCTGTGTCCCAAAGGAGTTGGTATTTTGTGTGCTCCTTACTGTTAAATTTCATAAACTGTTGGATTTCTGTTCTGATCTCTTCGATGACCGTTTGGTGATTCAACAATGTGTTGTTCAGTCTCCATGAGTTACAGGGTTTTCGTTGGTAGAGATGTGTGTTCAGTTCCAGTTTGATGCCTTTGTGGTCTGAGAGTGTGCATGGAATAATTTCAGTGTTTCTGAATCTGTCCAGGTTTGTTTTATGGCCTAAGATGTGATCTATTTTGGAAAATGTTCCATGTGCTGCTGAGAAAAACGTATATTGTCTTGTTGCTCGGTGGAATATTCTGCAGATGTCTGTTAGATCTAGCTGGTCTATATAGTTGTTCAGTTCTAAGGTTTCTCTGTTGAGTTTTTGCCTTGTTGATCTGTCCATAGGTGAGAGTGGTGTGTTAAAGTCACCGACAATCACTGTATTTCGATCTATGTATGGTTTCAGTGTAAGTAAAGTTTGCTTGATGAAGTTTGGAGCTCCGGGATTGGGTGTGTAAATATTTAGGATCGTTATGTCTTCCTGGAGGGAAGTAACCTTCTTTCTCTTTTCTTACTAATTTTGGTTTGAAGTCTATCTGATATGAGGATGGCAACTCCAGCCTGTTTATGGGGTCCGTTAGCTTGATAGAGTTTATTCCAACCTCTCACTTTCAAAAGATGCTTGTTTTTTTGAGTAAGATGTGTCTCTTGAAGACAGCAGAACGATGGCTCTTGCTTTTTGATCCAACTAGACAGCCCATGCCGTTTAATTGGAGAGTTGAGTCCATTGATATTGAGAGTTAGGACTGAGAGATATTTATTAGGTCCTACCATTTTTAAAAGCTTTTATTAGGGCCTGTGTCTTGACAGTTCTTGTGGTCCTTAGATGGTATGCTGTTTAGGTGCCATTTCTTTCCCTATATTGCATTTATTTTGGTTTCTATGTATAGAAGATCTTTGCGAATTCTCTGTAGTGTTGGTTTTGTTGCAACATATTGTTGCAGCTTTTCCCTGGAATGGAATGTTTTTAATGTTCCCTCAGTTATGAATGAGAGCTTAGCTGGGTACAGTATTCTTGGTTGGTAGTTATTAGACTTAAGGGCATGACATATATGCTTCCAGTCACTTCTTGCTTGCATGGTCTCTGCTGAGTAATCTGGGGTTATTCTGATTGGTTTTCCTTTATAGGTTACTGAACCCTTTTCCCTGGCTGCCTTTAGGATCCTTTGTTTGGTTTCTACTGATCCAGTTCGGATTACGATGTGGTGGTGAGATGTTCTTTTCTGGTCAGGTCTGTTTGGGGTTCTAAAAGCTTCTTGTATCTGGATGGGACTGCCCTTCTGGATATTTGGGAAATTCTCTGAGATGATTCCCTGAGTATATTTCCAATACCATTGACCTCTTTCTCCAGACCCTCCTCAACACCAATTAGCCTTAAATTAGGCTTCCTAATTGTATGTTGGACCTCCTGAAGCACTCTCTCATTTTTCCTAGATTTGGATTGACTCATTTTCTGTTCTTTCTCTATAATAACTAAATTATCTTCAGCCCCGGAAATTCTCTCCTCTGCATTGTCTAACCTGCTATCAAAGCTATCTACTTTATTTTTCATCTCCCTTGCTTCTAATTGCTCATTTTTGATGCCTTGCATCTCTTCTTTTAGATCATGTATGGATTTCTTTAGCTCCTTGATTTCCATTTGAGTGGTTAGCTCTGTAGCTTACAATAAAAAAAAGCAGACACCTTGAAGCTACTTAGGGGACAAAAAACGACCACGTTAACCGAACAACTCTTAGCAGATAGAGCAATGTCGGTGGAAGTACAGTCTCCATTGTACCTGCTCAGACACCACAACAAAATAAAAGCAGGTATGCTGAATGAGGAATAAAATACCCCGCTTAGACAAGAGGGTCCTCAGCAGAAAGAGCAATGCACTAGGAACTTGAAAGGCAAAATCTCCTCTCCATTACACTGGATGAAAACCTCCAAGAAGTGAAACGAGATACATTGGTTACTTGTGGTAGAAGAAATGACCAGGTTTACACAGAACAAATCATACTAAATAGAGCAATGTCAATGATAACTCCGTCTCCGTTGTACAAGATGAAGAACGACGCTGAAATAAAAGCAGATACTCTGAAGGTGCAGGGGGAAAAATAAAATACCCCGCTTAGACAATGGCAATCATAGCAGATGGAACAATGCCGTAGGAAGTTCAACAGCAAAATCCAGTATCAATTACACTGGATGAAATCCTCGAAGTAACACAAGATACATTGAAGTTGCTTGTGGTCAAAGAAATGACCACGTTCACAAGAACAACTCTAGGAGATAGAGCAATCTCGGTGGAAGTACAGTCTCCCTTGTACCTGCTCAGAGACCACGATGAAATAAAGGCTGGCGCACTTATGTTCAACGAGGAAACATATAATAACCCGCTTAGCAAGAAGGTTCTTAGCAGAAAGAGCAATGCCGTAGAAATTTGAATGGCAAAATCCAATAAGCATTACACTGAAAGAAAACGTCCAAGAACTGAAACCAGCTACATTGAAGATGCTTGTGGTAGAAGAAATGACCACGCCTACACAGAACAACTCTTAGTAGATAGAGCTATATGAGTGGAAGTACTGTCTGGATTGTACTGGATTGAAGCACCACGCAGAAATAAAAGCAGGTACACTGAAGTTGAACGAGGAAGGATAAAATAGCCCGCTTAGACAAGATGGTCCTCCGCAGAAAGAGCAGTGCCGTAGGAGGTTCAAAGGCAAAATACAGGATGAAATCTTCCAAGAAGTAAAACCAGATACGTTTAAGTTGCTTGTGGAAGCATAAATGACCACGTTAACCGAACAACTCCTAGCAGATAGAGCAATGTCGTGGTGGGAGCAGACTGTTCGTTGAACGTGCGCAGACACCACGACGAAATAAAAGCAGGTAATCTGAAGTTGAAAGAAGAATAAAATACCCCGCTTAGACAAGAAGGTTCTTAGCAGAAAGAGCAATGCCGTAGGGAGTGCAATGTCAAATTCCAGTATCCATGACACTCTATGAAAACCTCCAGGAGGTGAAACGAGATACATTGAAGTTACTTGTGGTAGAAGAAATGACCACGTTTACAGAGGACAAATCATACTAGATAGAGCAATGTCAATGGCAGTTCAGTCCCCGTTGTACAAGATGACGCACCACGCTGAAATAAAAGCAGATACACTGAAGGTGCAGGAGGGAAAATAAAATACCCCCTTAGACAAAAACGATCATAGCAGATCAAACAATGCCGTAGGAGATAGAGCAATCTCGGTGGAAGTACAGTCTCTCTTCTACCTGCTCAGAGACCACGACGAAATAAAAGCTGGTACACTGAAGTTGATCCAGGAAGCATATAATACCCCGCTAAGCAAGGTTCTTACCAGAAAGAGCAATGCCGTAGAAATTTGAACGGCAAAATCCACTGGATGAAAACGTCCAAGAACTAAAACCAGACACATTGAAGTTGCTTGTTGTAGGAGGTTCAACGGCAAAATACATATCCATTACACAGGATGAAATCTTCCAAGAAGTAAAACCAGATACGTTTAAGTTGCTTGTGGAAGCATAAATGACCACGTTAACCGAACAACTCCTAGCAGATAGAGCAATGTCGTTGTGGGAGTAGACTGTTCGTTGTACGTGCTCAGACACCACGAAGAAATAAAACCAGGTACACGAGGAAGAAGAAAATTCCCCGCTAAGACAAGAAGGTTCCTAGCAGAAAGAGCAATGCCGTATTGACTACACCGGCAAAATCCAGTATCCATTACACGCTATGAAAACCTCCAGGAAGTGAAACGACATACATTGAAGTTACTTGTGGTAGAGGAAATGACCAGGATTACACAGATCAAATCATACTAGATAGAGCAATGTCAATGGTAGCTCGGTCTAAGTTGTACAAGGTGAAGCACCACACTGAAATAAAAGCAGATACACTGAAGGTGCAGGGGGAAAAATAAAATACCCCGCTTAGACAAAAACGATCTTAGCATATCGAACAATTCCGTAGGAAACTCACCGGCAAAATCCAGTACCAATTACACTGGATGAAATCCTCGAAGAAGTAACACGAGATACATTGAAGTTGCTTGTGGTCAAAGAAATCACCACGTTCACAAGAACAACTCTAGGAGGTAGAGCAGTCTCCCTTGTACCTGCTCAGAGATCACGATGAAATAAAAGCTGGTACACTGAAGTTGAACGAGGAAGCATATAATACCCCTCTTAGCAGAAAGAGCAATGCCTTAGAAATTTGGACGGCAAAATCCAGTAAGCATTACACTAGAGGAAAACGTCCAAGAAATAAAACCAGATACATTGAAGTTGCTTGTTGTAGGAGGTTCAACGGCAACATACAATATCCATTAGAAAGGATGAAATCTTCCAAGAATACGTTTAAGTTGCTTGGGGAACCA
This sequence comes from Megascapheus bottae, assembly GCA_024803745.1. NCBI lineage: Eukaryota > Metazoa > Chordata > Mammalia > Rodentia > Geomyidae > Megascapheus > Megascapheus bottae. The sequence continues at coordinate 1,137,798 of JANJXV010000067.1, read as the reverse complement.
TAAACGACCACGTTAACCGAACAACTCCTAGCAGATAGAGCAATGTCCTTGGGGGAGTAGACTGTTCGTTGTACGTGCTCAGACACCACGAGGAAAGAAAAGCTGGTACACTTAATTTGAACGAGGAAGAATAAAATACCCCGCTTGGACAAGAAGGTTCTTAGCAGAAAGAGCAATGCTGTAGGGAGTGCAACGGCAAAATCCAGTATCCATGACACTCTATGAAAACCTCCAGGAAGTGAAACAAGATACATTGAAGTTACTTGTGGTAGAGGATATGACCAGGTTTACACAGAACAAATCATACTAGATAGAGCAATGTCAATGGTAGCTCCGTCTCCGTTGTACAAGATGAAGCCGCACGCTGAAATAAAAGCAGATACACTGAAGGTGCGGGGGGGGGAATATAATGCGCGCTAAGACAAAAAGGATCTTAGCAGATAGAACAATTCCGTAGGAAGCTCAACGGCAAAAACCAGTACATATTACACTGAATGAAATCCTCGAAGCAGTAACACGAGATACATTGAAGTTGCTGGTGGTCAAAGAAATGACCACGTTCACAAGAACAACTCTAGGAGCTACTGCAATCTCGGTGGAAGTAGAGTCTCCCTTGTATCTGCTCAGAGACCGCGACGAAATAAAAGCTGGTACACTCGGTTGTAATGGATGAAGCAGGTACACTGAATTTGAACGAGGAAAGATAAAACAATTCTATTAGACAAGAGGTTCCTCAGCAGAAAGAGCAATGCGGTAGGAGGTGCAACGGCAAAATACAGTATCCATTACCCAGGATGAAATCTTCCAAGAAGTGAAACGAGATACATTGAAGTTACTTGGGGTAGCAGAAATGCCCAGGTTTACACAGAACAAATCATACTAGATAGAGCAATGTCAATGGTAGTTCAGTCTCCGTTGTACTTGATGAAGCACCACGCAGAAATAAAAGCAGGTACACTGAAGTTGAACGAGGAAAAATAAAATAACCGGATTAGACAAGAGGGTCCTCAGCAGAAAGAGTAATGCCGTAGGAGGTTCAACGGCAAAATACAATATCCATTACCCAGGATGAAATCTTCCAAGAAGTAAAAGCGGACACCTTGAAGCTGCTTAGGGGACAATGAACGACCACGTTAACCGAGCATCTCCTAGCAGATAGAGCATTGTCGGTGGCAGTAGACTCCCCATTGTGCGTGCTCAGAGACCAGGCAGATATAAAACCAGGTACACTGAAGCAGATACACTGAAGGTGCAGGGGGGGGGAATATAATACCCCGCTTAGAGAAAAACGATCTTAGCAGATCGAACAATTCCGTAGGAAGCTCACCGGCAAAATCCAGTACCAATTACACTGAATGAAATCCTCGAAGAAGTAACACGAGATACATTGAAGTTGCTGGTGGTCAAAGAAATGACCACGTTCACAAGAACAACTCTAGGAGCTACTGCAATCTCGGTGGAAGTACAGTCTCCCTTGTACCTGCTCAGAGACCCCGACGAAATAAAAGCTGGTACACTGAAGATGAACGGGGAAGAATATAATACCCCGCTTAGACAAGAAGGTTGTTAGCAGAAAGAGCAATGCCATAGGGAGTGCAACAGCAAAATCCATGACACTCTATGAAAACCTCCAGGAAGTGAAACGAGATATATTGAAGTTACTTGGGGTAGAAGTAATGACCAGGTTTACACAGAAAAAATCATACCAAATAGAGCAATGTCAATGATAGCTCCGTCTCCGTTGTACAAGATGAAGCACCACGCTGAAATAAAAGCAGATACACTGCAGGTACAGGGGGAAAAATAAAATACCCCGCTTAGACAAAAACGATCTTAGCAGATCGAACGATTCCGTAGGAAGTTCAACGGCAAAATCCAGTACCAATTACACTGGGTGAAATCCTCGAAAAAGTAACACGAGGTACATTGAAGTTGCTTGTGGTCAAAGAAATGAGCACGTTCACAAGAACAACTCTAAGAGATAGAGCGAACTCGGTGGAAGTACAGTCTCCCTTGTACCTGCTCAGAGATCATGACGAAATAAAAGCTGGTACACTGAAGTTTACGAGGAAGCATATAATACCCCGCATATCAGAAAGCACAATGCCGTAGAAATTTGAACGGCAAAATCCGGTAAGCATTACACTGGATGAAAACGTCCAAGAACTAACACCAGATACATTGAAGTTGCTTGTGGTAGAAGAAATGACCACGCATACACAGAACAACTCTTAGCAGAAAGAGCTATAAGAGTGGTGGCACTGTCTCGGTTGTAGTGGATGAAGCACCACGCAGAAATAAAAGCAGGTGCACTGAAGTTGAATGAGGAAGGATGAAATATCCCGATTAGACAAGAGGTTAATCAGCAGAAAGAGCAATGCCGTAGGGAGTGCAACAGCAAAATGCATGACACTCTATGAAAACCTCCAGGAAGTGAAACGAGATACATTGAAGTTACTTGGGGTAGCAGAAATGCCCAGATTTACACAGAACAAATCATACTAGATAGAGCAATGTCAATGGTAGTTCAGTCACCGTTAGATTTGATGAAGCACCACGCAGAAATAAAAGCAGGTACACTGAAGTTGAAAGAGGAAAAATAAAATAACCCGATTAGACAAGAGGGTCCTCAGCAGTAAGAGTAATGCCGTAGGAGGTTCAACGGCAAAATACAGTATCCATTACCCAGGATGAAATCTTCCAAGAAGTAAAAGCAGAGCTGATTAGGGGACAAGAAACGACTACGTTAACAGAGCATCTCCTAGCAGATAGAGCATTGTCGGTGGCAGTAGGGTCCCCATTGTACTTGCTCAGAGACCAGGCAGATATAAAACCAGGTACACCGAAGCAGATACACTGAAGGGGCACGGGGGGAAATACATAACCCGCTTAGAGAAAAACGATCTTAACAGTTCGAACAACCCCGTAGGAAGCTCAACGGCAAAATCCACTACCAATTACACTGGGTGAAATCCTCGAAAAAGTAACACGAGATACATTGAAGTTGCTGGTGGTCAAAGAAATGACCACGTTCACAAGAACAACTCTAGGAGCTACTGCAATCTCGGTGGAAGTACAGTCTCCCTTGTACCTGCCCTGAGACCCCGACGAAATAAAAGCTTGGTACACTGAAGTTGAACGGGGAAGAATATAATACACCGCTTAAACAAGAAGGCTCTTAGCAGAAAGAACAATGCCATAGGGAGTGCAATGGCAAAATCCAGTATCCATGACACTATGAAGTGAAACGAGATACATTAAAGTTACTAGGGGTGGAAGAAATGACCAGGTTTACACAGAACAAATCATACCAGATAGAGCAATGTCAATGATAGCTCCGTCTCCGCTGTAGAAGATGAAGCACCACGCTGAAATAAAAGCAGATACACTGAAGGTACAGGGGGAAAAATAAAATACCTCGCTTAGACAAAAACGATCTTAGCAGATGGAACGATTCCGTAGGAAGTTCAACGGCAAAATCCAGTACCAATTACACTGGGTGAAATCCTCGAAAAAGTAACACGAGATACATTGAAGTTGCTTGTGGTCAAAGAAATGAGCACGTTCACAAGAACAACTCTAGGAGATAGAGCGAACTCGGTGGAAGTACAGTCTCCCTTGTACCTGCTCAGAGACCACGACGAAATAAAAGCTGGTACACTGAAGTTTACGAGGAAGCATATAATACCCCGCTTAGCAGAAAGAACAATGCCGTAGAAATTTGAATGGCAAAATCCGGTAAGCATTACACTGGATGAAAACGTCCAAGAACTAACACCAGATACATTGAAGTTGCTTGTGGTAGAAGAAATGACCACGCATACACAGAACAACTCTTAGCAGAAAGAGCTATAAGAGTGGTGGCACTGTCTCGGTTGTAGTGGATGAAGCACCACGCAGAAATAAAAGCAGGTGCACTGAAGTTGAACGAGGAAGGATGAAATATCCCGATTAGACAAGAGGTTGATCAGCAGAAAGAGCAATGCCGTAGGAAGTGCAACAGCAAAATGCATGACACTCTATGAAAACCTCCAGGAAGTGAAACGAGATACATTGAAGTTACTTGGGGTAGCAGAAATGCCCAGGTTTACACGGAACAAATGATACAAGATACAGCAATGTCAATGGTAGTTCAGTCTCCGTTGTACTTGATGAAGCACCACGCAGAAATAAAAGCAGGTACACTGAAGTTGAACGAGGAAAAATAAAATAACCCGATTAGACAAGAGGGTCCTCAGAAGAAAGAGTAATGCCGTAGGAGGTTCAACGGCAAAATACAGAATCCATTACCCAGGATGAAATCTTCCAAGAAGTAAAAGCAGACACCTTGAAGCTGCTTAGGGGACAATGAACCGCCACTTTAACCGAACAACTCCTACCAGATAGGGAGTAGACAGTTCGTTGTACATGTTCAGACACCACGACGAAATAAAAGCAGGTACACTGAAGTTGAAAGAGGGAGAATAAAATACCCCGCTTAGAGAAGAAGGTTGTTAGCAGAAAGAGCAATGCCGTAGGGAGTGCAACAGCAAAATCCATGACACTCTATGAAAACCTCCAGGAAGTGAAACGAGATACATTGAAGTTACTTGGGGTAGCAGAAATGCCCAGGTTTACACAGAACAAATCATACTAGATAGAGCAATGTCAATGGTAGTTCAGTCTCCGTTGTACTTGATGAAGCACCACGCAGAAATAAAAGCAGGTACACTGAAGTTGAACGAGGAAGAATAAAATAACCCGATTAGACAAGAGGGTCCTCAGCAGAAAGAGTAATGCCGTAGGAAGTTCAACGGCAAAATACAGTATCCATTACCCAGGATGAAATCTTCCAAGAAGTAAAAGCAGACACCTTGAAGCTGCTTAGGGGACAATGAACGACCACGTTAACCAAACAACTCCTAGCAGATAGGGCATTGTCGGTGGCAGTAGGGTCCCCATTGTACTTGCTCAGAGACCAGGCAGATATAAAACCAGGTACACTGAAGCAGATACACTGAAGGCGCAGGAGGTGGAAATATAATACCCCGCTTGGACAAAAACGATCTTCGCAGATCGAGCAATTCCGTAGGAAGCTCACCGGCAAAATCCAGTACCAATTACACTGAATGAAATCCTCGAAGAAGTAACACGAGATAACTTGAAATTGCTGGTGGTCAAAGAAATGAATACGTTCACAAGAACCACTCTAGAAGATAGAGCAATCTCGGTGGAAGTACACTCTCCCTTGTACCTGCTCAGAGACCACGATGAAATAAAAGCTGGTACACTGAAGTTGAATGAGGGAGCTTATGCCGTAGAAATTTGAAAGGCATAGTCCAGTAAGCATTACACTGAATGGAAACGGCCAAGAATTAACACCAGATACATTGAAGTTGCTTGTGGTAGAAGAAATGACCACTCATACACAGAACAACTCTTAGTAGATAGAGCTATATGACATATCCCGAATAGACAGGAGGTTCCTCAGCAGAAAGAGCAATGCCGTATTGACTGCAACGGCAAAATCCAGCATCCATGACACTCTATGAAAACCTACAGGAAGTGAAACGAGATACATTGAAGTTACTTGTGGTAGAAGAAATGACCAGGATTACACAGAACAAATCATACTAGATAGAGCAATGTCAATGGTAGCTCAGTCTCTGTTATACAAGATGAAGCACCACGCTGAAATAAAAGCAGATACACTGAAGGTGCAGGGGGAAAAATAAAATACCCAGCTTAGTCAAAAACGATCTTAGCAGATCGAGCAATTCCGTAGGAAGCTCAACGGCAAAATCCATTACCAATTACACTGGATGAAGTCCTCGAAGAAGTAACACGAGATACATTGAAGTTGCTTGTGGTCAAAGAAATGACCACGTTCACAAGAACAACTCTAGGAGATAGAGCAAACTCGGTGGAAGTACAGTCTCCCTTGAACCTGCTCAGAGACCACGACGAAATAAAAGCTGGTACACTGAAGTTGAATGAGGGAGCTTATGCCGTAGAAATTTGAAAGGCATAGTCCAGTAAGCATTACACTGAATGGAAACGGCCAAGAATTAACACCAGATACATTGAAGTTGCTTGTGGTAGAAGAAATGACCACTCATACACAGAACAACTCTTAGTAGATAGAGCTATATGACATATCCCGAATAGACAGGAGGTTCCTCAGCAGAAAGAGCAATGCCGTATTGACTGCAACGGCAAAATCCAGCATCCATGACACTCTATGAAAACCTACAGGAAGTGAAACGAGATACATTGAAGTTACTTGTGGTAGAAGAAATGACCAGGATTACACAGAACAAATCATACTAGATAGAGCAATGTCAATGGTAGCTCAGTCTCTGTTATACAAGATGAAGCACCACGCTGAAATAAAAGCAGATACACTGAAGGTGCAGGGGGAAAAATAAAATACCCAGCTTAGTCAAAAACGATCTTAGCAGATCGAGCAATTCCGTAGGAAGCTCAACGGCAAAATCCATTACCAATTACACTGGATGAAGTCCTCGAAGAAGTAACACGAGATACATTGAAGTTGCTTGTGGTCAAAGAAATGACCACGTTCACAAGAACAACTCTAGGAGATAGAGCAAACTCGGTGGAAGTACAGTCTCCCTTGAACCTGCTCAGAGACCACGACGAAATAAAAGCTGGTACACTGAAGTTGAACGAGGAAGCATATAATACCCCGCTTAGCAGAAAGAGCAATGCCGTAGAAATTTAAACGGCAAAATACACTAACCACTACACTGGATGAAAAGTCCAAGAACTAACACCAGATACATGACGTTGCTTGTGGAAGAACAAATGACCACGCATACACAGAACAACTCTTAGTAGACAGAGCTATATGACTGGTAGAACTGCCTCGGTTGTAGTCGATGGAGCACGACGCAGAAATACAAGCAGGTACAATGAAGTTAAACGAGGAATGATGAAATATCCTGATTAGACAAGAAGTTCCTCAGCAGAAAGAGCAAACCATAACCCTAACCCTAACCCTAACCCTAACCCTAACCTTAACCCTAACCCTAACCCTAACCTTTACCCTAACCCTAACACTAACCCTAACCTTAACCCTAACCCTAACCCTAACCCTAACCTAACTCTAACCCTAACCCTAAACCTAACCCTAACCCTAACCCTAACCCTAACCTTAACCCGAACCTAACCCTAACCCTAACCCTAACCCTAACCCTAACCCAACCCTCACCCTAACCCTAACCCTTACCCTAATACTAACCCAACCCTAACCCTAACCCTAACCTTAACCCTTATCCTTACCCTAACCATAACCCTAACCCTAAAGCTAACACCCTTACCCTAACCCTAACCCTAACCCTAACATTAAACCTAACCCTAACCCTAACCCTTTCCCTTACCTTAAGCCTAACCCTAACCCTAACCCTAACCCAACCCTTACCCTAACCCTATCCCTTACCCTTACCCTTACCCTAACCCTAACCCTAACCCTTACACTTAGTCTAACCCTAAACCTAACCCTAACCCAAACCTTAACCCTTACCTTAACCCTAATCCTAACCCTTACCCTAACCCTAACCCTAACCCTAACCCTAACCCTAACCTTAACCCTAACCCTTACCCTTACCCTAACCCTAACCCTAAACCTAACCCTAACGTTTACTCTTACCCTAACCCTAACCCTAACCCTAACCCTAAACCTAATCCTAACCCTAACCCTAACCCTTTTGCTTACCCTAACCCTAACCCTAACCCTAACACTAATCCTTACCCTAACCCTAATCCTTAGCCTAACCCTAACCCTAAAACTAACCTTTACCTTTACCCTAACCATAACCCTAACCAGAACCCCTAACCCTAACCCTAAACCTAACACTTACCCTTACGCTAACCCTAACCCTAACCCTAACCCTAATCCTAAGCCTTACCCTTACCCTAACCGTAACCCTAACCCTAACCCTAACCCTAACCCCTAACCCTAACCCTAACACTTACCATAAACCTAACCCTAACCTTTACCCTACCCCAACCCTAAACCTACCCTAACCTTAACCCTAATCCTAACCCTTAACCTAAGCCTAACCCTAACCCTAACCCTTATCTTTACCCTAACACTAACCCTAACCTCAACCCTAACCCTAACCCTAACTCTAACCCTTACCCTAACCCTAACGCTATCCCTCAACTTAACCCCAACCCTTACCCTAACCCTAACCCGAACTCTAACCGTTACCCTAACCCTAACCCTAACCCCTAACCCTAAACCTAACCCTAACCCTTACACTTACCCTAACCCTAACCTTAACCCTAACCCAACCCCTAACCTAACCATAACCCTTACCCTTACCTTAAACCTAAACCTACCCCTAACCCTAACCTTAACCCTAACCCAACCCCTAACCTAACACTAACCCTTACCCTAAACCTAACCCTAACCATAAACCTAACCCTAACCCTAACCCTATCCCTTGCCCTTACCCTAACCCTAACCCTAACCCTAAACCTAACCCTAACCCTAACCCTAACCTTTCCCCTAACCCGAACCCTAACTTTAACCCTAACCCTAATCCTAACCCTAACCCTAACCCTAACCCTAAACCTAACCCTAACCCTAACCCTAACCTTAAAAAGAACCCTAACCCTAACCTTAACCCTAACCCTAACCCTAACCCTAACCCTAACACTTTCCTTTACCTTAACCCTAACCCTAACCCTAACCCAACCCTTACCCTAACCTTAACCCTGACCCTAATACTAACCCTAACCCTAACCACAACCCCTAACCCTAACCCTAACCCTAACCCTTACCCTTACCCTAACCCTAACACTAACACTAAAATTAATCCTTACCCTTACCCTAACCGTAAACCTAACCCTAACCTTAACCCTAACCCCTAACCCTAACCCTAACTCTTACCCTAAACCTAACCCTAACCCTTACTTTACCCTAACCCTAACCCTAACCCTAACCCTAACCCTTCCCTTACCCTAAACCTTACCCTACCCCTAACCCTTACCCTAACCCTAAACCTAACCCTAACCCTAACCCTAATCCTAACCCTAACCCTAACCCTTAACCTAACCCTAACTCTAAACCTAACCCTAACCCTAAACCTAACCCTAACCCTTACCCTAACCCTAACCCAAACCCTCACCCTCACCCTAACCCTAACCCTAACCCTTACCCTTACCTAAACCTAAACCTAACCCAAACCCAAACCCTAACCCTAACCTAACCCTAAACTTAACCCTTACCCTTACCCTAACCTTAACCCTAACCTTAACCCTAACCCTCACCCTAACCCTAACCCTTACCTTTTCCCTAACCCTAACTCTAACACTAACCCTAACTCCTAACCCTCACCTACCCCTAACCCTTACCCTTACCCAAACCCTAACCCTAACCTTAACCCTAAACCTAACCCTAAACCTAACCTTACCCTTAACCTAACCCTTAACCTAACCCTAACCCGAACCCGTACCCTTACACTAACGCTAACCCTAACCCTTACCCTTACCCTAACCCTAACCGTAACCCTAACCCTAACCCTAACCCTAACCCTTACCCTTACCTTAACACTAACCCTAACCTTAACCCTAACCCTAATGCTAACCCTAACCCTTACTCTAAACCTAACGCTAACCCTAAACCTAAACCTAACGCTAACTCTAACCCTTATCCTTACCCTAACCCTAACCCTAAACCTAACCCTAACCCTAACCCTAACCCTTACACTTACGCTAACCCTAAACCTAACCCTAAGACAAACCCTAACCCTAACCTAACCCTAACCCTAAACCTTATCCTTACCCTAACCCTAACCCTAACACCTACCCTTACCCTAACCCTAACCCTAACCTTAACCCTAACCCTAACCCTAACTCTAAACTTAACCTTACCCTTACCCTAGCCCTAACCCAAGCCCTAAACCTAACCCTTAGCCTTACACTAACCCTAACCCTAAACCTTACCCTAACCCTAACCCTAACCCTAATCCTAACCCTAAACTTTACCCTTACCCTAACCCTAACCCTAACCCTAACCCTTCCCTAACCCTAACCCTTACCCTTACCCTAACCCAAACCCTAAACCTAACCCTAACCCTAACACTAACCCTAACACTTACCCTAACCCTAACCCTAACCCTAACCCCTAAACCTAACCCTAACCCTTACCATTAAACTAACCCTAACCCTAACCTTCACCCTAACACTAACCCTAACCCTAACCCTTGCACTTACCCTAACCCTAAACCTAACCCTAACCCAAACCTTAACCCTTACCCTAACCCTAACTCTAACCCTAACCTTAACCCTAACCCTTACCCTTACCCTAACCCTAACCCTAAACCTAACCCTAACCTTTACTCTTACCCTAAACCTAACCCTAACCCTAACCCTAAACCTAATCCTAACCCTAACCCTAACCCTTTTCCTTACCCTAACCCTAACCCTAACCCTAACACTAATCCTTACCCTAACCCTAACCCTAACCCTAACCCTAAACCTAACCCTAAGACAAACCCTAACCCTAACCTAACCCTAACCCTAAACCTTATCCTTACCCTAACCCTAACCCTAACACCTACCCTTACCCTAACCCTAAACCTAACCTTAACCCTAACCCTAACCCTAACTCTAAACTTAACCTTACCCTTACCCTAGCCATAACCCAAGCCCTAACCCTAACCCTTAGCCTTACACTAACCCTAACCCTAAACCTTACCCTAACCCTAACCCTAACCCTAATCCTAACCCTAAACTTTACCCTTACCCTAACCCTAATCCTAACCCTAACCCTTCCCTAAACCTAACCCTTACCCTTACCCTAACCCAAACCCTAAACCTAACCCTAACACTAACCCTAACACTTACCCTAACCCTAACCCTAACCCTAACCCCTAACCCTAACCCTAACCCTTACCATTACACTAACCCTAACTCTAACCTTCACCCTAACACTAACCCTAACCCTAACCCTTGCACTTACCCTAACCCTAAACCTAACCCTAACCCAAACCTTAACCCTTACCCTAACCCTAACTCTAACCCTAACCTTAACCCTAACCCTTACCCTTACCCTAACCCTAACCCTAAACCTAACCCTAACCGTTACTCTTACCCTAAACCTAACCCTAACCCTAACCCTAAACCTAATCCTAACCCTAACCCTAACCCTTTTCCTTACCCTAACCCTAACCCTAACCCTAACACTAATCCTTACCCTAACCCTAAACCTTACCCTAACCCTAACCCTAACCCTAACCTTTACCTTTAACCTAACCCTAACCCTAACCACCACCCCTAACCCTAACTCTAAACCTAACCCTAACCCTAACCCTAAACCTTAATCTAACCCTAACCCTAACCCTAACCCTAACCACAACCCCTAACCCTAACCCTAAAACTAACACTTACCCTTAAGCTAACCCTAACCCTAACCCTAACCCTAACCCTAAGCCTTACCCTTACCCTAACCGTAAACCTAACCCTAACCCTAACCCTAACCCCTAACCCTAACCCTAACACTTACCCTAAACCTAACCCTAATCTTTACGCTTACCCCAACCCTAATCCTACCCTAACCTTAACCCTAACCCTAACCCTTAACCTAAGGCTAACCCTAACCCTAACCCTTACCTTTATCCTAACCCTAACCGTAACCTCAACCCTAACCCTAACCCTAACCCTTACCCGAACCCTAACCCTAACCTTAACCCTAACCCTAACCCTAAACCTAACGCTAACCCTAACCCTAACCCTAACCCTTACCCTAAACCTAACGCTATCCCTAAACTTAATCCCAAACCTTACACTAACCCTAACCCTAACCCTAACCGTTACCCTAACCCTAACCCTAACCCCTAACCCTAAACCAAATCCTAACCCTTACCCTTACCCTAAACCTAAACCTAACCTTAACCCTAACCCAACCCCTAACCTAACCCTAACCCTTACCCTTACCCTAAACCTAAACCTAACCCTAACCCTAACCCTTACCCTAAACCTAACCCTAACCCTAAACCTAACACTAACCCTAACCCTAACCCTTACCCTTACCCTAACCCTAACCCTAAACCTAACCCTCACCCTAACCCTAACCCTTACCCCTACGCTAACCCTAAACCTAACCCTAAGACAAACCCTAACCCTAACCCTAAACCTTATCCTTACCCTAACCCTAACACTTAACCTTACTCTAACCCTAACCCTAACCTTAACCCTGACACTAACCCTAACCCTAACCCTAAACCTAATCCTTACCCTTACCCTAGCCCTAACCCAAACCCTAACCGTAACCCTTACCCTTACACTAACCCTAACCCTAACCCTTACCCTAACCCTAACACTAACCCTAACCCTAAACTTTACCCTAACCCTAACCCTAACCCTAACCCTTCCCTAACCCTAACCCTTACCCTTACCCTAAACCTAACCCTAAACCTAACCCAAACCCTAACCCTAACACTAACCCTAACCCTTACCTTACCCTAACCCTAACCCTAACCCTAACCCTAACACTAACCTTAACCCTTACCCTAACCCTAACCCTAACCCTAACCCTTACCCTTACACTAACCCTAACACTAACCTTAACCCTTACCCTAACCCTAACCCTAACCCTAAAGCCTAACCCTAACCCTAACCTAACCCTAACCTTACTCTTACCCTTAACCTAACCCTAACCCTAGCCCTAAACCTAATCCTAACCCTAACCCTAACCCTTACCCTTACACTAACCCTAACCCTAAACCTTACTCTAACCCTAACCCTAACCCTAACCCTAAACTTTACCCTTACCCTAACCCTAACCCTAACCCTACCCCTTCCCTAACCCTAACCCTTACCCTTACCCTAACTCAAACCCTAAACCTAACCCTAACCCTAACACTAAACCTAACCCTTACCCTAACCCTAACCCTAACCCTAACCCCTAACCCTAACCCTAACCCTTACCCTTACACTAACCCTAACCCTAACCTTCACCCTAACACTAACCCTAACCCTAACCATTACACTTACCCTAACCCTAAACCTCACATTAACCCAAACCTTAACCCTTACCCTAACCCTAAACCTAACCCTAACCCTAACCTTAACCCTAACCCTTACCCTTACCCTAACCACAACCCTAAACCTAACCATAACCTTTACTCTTACCCTAAACCTAACCCTAACCCTAACTCTAAACCTAATCCTAACCCTAACCCTAACCCTTTTCCTTACCCTAACCCTAACCCTAACCCTAACACTAATCCTTACCCTAACCCTAACCCTTACCCTTACCTTATGGTTAGGGTTTGCGTAAGGGTTGGGGTTAAGTTTAGGGATAGCGTTAGGGTTAGGGTTAGGGTTAGGTTTAGGGTTACTGTTAGGGTAAGGCTAAGGGTTAGGGTTAGGGTTTGGGTTAGGGTTAGGTTTAGGTTAAGGGTTAGGGTTAGGGTTAGGCTTAGGGTTAGGTTTAGGGTTAAGGTTAGGGTTAGGGTTAGGGTTAGGCTTAGGTTAAGGGTTAGGGTTAGGCTTAGGGTTGGGTTTAGGGTTAAGGTTAGGGTTAGGGCTAGGGTTAGTTTTAGGGTTAGGGTTAGGGTAAGGGTAACGTTAGGGTTAGGGTTAGGGTAAGGGTTGGGGTTAGGGTAAGGCTTAGGGTTAGGGTTAGGTTTAGGTTTAGGGTTAGGGTTAGGGTTAGGGTAAGGATTAGGGCTAGGGTTAGGGATAGGGTTAGGGTTAAGTTTAGGGTTAGGATAAAGGTAAGGGTAAGCGTAAGCGTTAGGGTTAGGGTTAGTGTTACGGTGAAGGTTAGGGTTACGGTTGGGGTAAGGGTAACGTTAGGGTTAGGGTTAGGGTTAGGGTTAGGGTAAGGGTTGGGGTTAGGGTAAGGCTTAGGGTTAGGGTTAGGTTTAGGTTTAGGTGTAGGGTTAGGGTAGGGTAAGGATTAGGGTTAGGGTTAGGGTTAGGGTTAAGGTCAGGGTTAGGGTAAAGGTAAGGGTAAGCGTAAGGGTTAGGGTTAGGGTTAGTGTTACGGTGAAGGTTAGGGTTAGGGTTGGGGTAAGGGTAGGGTTAGGATTAGGGTAAGCGTAAGGGTAAGGGTTAGGTTTAGGTTATGGGTTAGGGTTAGAGTTAGGGTAAGGGTAAAAGTTAGGGTTTGTGTTAGGGTTAGGGTAAGGGTAAGGGTTTGGTTTAAGGTTTGGTTAGGGTTTGGGTTTGGGTTAGGGTAAGGGATAGGGTTAGGTTTAGGTTTAGGGTTAGTGTTAGGGTAAGGGTAAGGGTCAGGATTAGGGTTAGGGTAAGGGTAGGGATTAGGGTTAGGGTTAGGGTTAGGGTTAAGGTTAGGTTTAGGGATAAGTTAATAGTAAGGGTTAGAGTTAGGGTTAGGTTTGGGGTAAGGGTTAGGGTTAAGGTTAGGGTTAAGTTCAGGGTAACGGTTAGGGTTCCGGTTAGGGTAAGGGTAAGGGTTAGGGTTAGGGTTAGGGTAAGCGTTAAGGTTAGGGTTGTGGTTAGGGTAAGGGTAACAGTTAGGGTTAGGGTTAGTGTAAGGGTAAGCGTTAGGGTTAGGGTAAGAGTAAGGTTTAGGGTTAGGGTAAGAGTAAGGATTAGGGTTAGGGTTAGGGTTAGGGTTAGGGTTAGGGTAAGCGTTAAGGTTAGGGTTGTGGTTAGGGTAAGGGTAACAGTTAGGTTTAGGGTTAAGGTAAGGGTAAGGGTTAGGGTTAGGGTTAGGGTAAGAGTAAGGTTTAGGGTTAGGGTAAGGCTAAGGATTAGGGTTAGGGTTAGGGTCAGGGTTAGGGTTAAGGTTAGGTTTAGGGTTAGAGTAAGGGTAAGGGATAGGGTTAGGGTTAGGGTTAGGGTTACGGTTAGGGTTAGGGTAAGGGTAAGGGTTATGGTTCGGCTTAGGGTTAGGGTTAGGGTTTGGGTTAGGGATAGGTTTAGGGTTAGGGTAAGGGTAAGGGTTAGGGTTATGGTTAGGGTTAGGGTTAAGGTTACGGTACGGGTTAGGGAAAGGGTAAGGCTTAGGGTTAGGCTTAGGGTTAGAGTTAGGGTTAGGGTTAGGGTTAGAGTTAAGGTTAGGGTTAATGTTAGGGTAACTGTTAGGGTTACGGTTAGGGTAAGAGTAAGGGTTAGGGTTAGGGTTAGGGTAAGCGTTAAGGTTAGGGTTGTGGTTAGGGTAAGGGTAACAGTTAGGGTTAGGGTTAGGGTAAGGGTAAGGGTTAGGGTTAGGGTTAGGGTAAGAGTAAGGTTTAGGGTTAGGGTAAGGGTAAGGATTAGGGTTAGGGTTAGGGTTAGGGTTAGGGTAAGCTTTAAGGTTAGGGTTGTGGTTAGGGTAAGGGTAACAGTTAGGTTTAGGGTTAGGGTAAGGGTAAGGGTTAGGGTTAGGGTTAGGGTAAGAGTAAGGTTTAGGGTTAGGGTAAGGGTAAGGTTTAGGGTTAGGGTTAGGGTTAGGGTTAGGGTTAAAGTTAGGGTAGGGTTAGGTAAGGGTAAGGGTTAGGTTTAGGGTTGGGTTAAGGTTTAGGGTTTGGGTTAGGGTTAGGTTTAGGGTTAGGGAAAGGGTAAGGGTTAGGGTTAGGGTTAGGGTTAGGGTTAGGGTAAGGTTTAGGGTTAGGCTTAGGGTTAGGTTTAGGATAAGGGTTAGGGTTAGGGTTAGGTTTAGGTTTAGGGTTAGGGTTAGTGTAAGGTTTAGGGTTAGGGTTAGGGTTAGGGTAAGTAAGGCTAAGGGTATGGGTTAGGTTTAGGGGTTAGGGTTAGGGTTAGGGTTAGGGTAAGGGTTAGGTTTAGGGTTAGGGTTAGCGTTAGGGTAAGGGTTAGGGTTAGGTTTAGCTTTAGGTTTAGGTTTAGGGTTAGGGTTAGTGTAAGGTTAGGGTTAGGGTTAGGATTAGGGTAAGGGTTAGGGTTAGGGTTAGGGTTAGGTTTAGTGTCAGGGTAAGGGTTAGGGTAAGGGTAATGGTTAGAGTTAGGGTAAGGGTTAGGGTTAGGGTTAGGGTTAGGGGTTAGGGTTAGGGTTAGGGTTAGGGTAAGGGTAATGGTTAGAATTAGGGTAAGGGTTAGGGTTAGGGTTAGGGTTAGGGTAAGGGTTAGGGTTAGGGTTAGTGTAAGGGTAAGGGTAAGGGTTAGGGTTTGGGATAGGGTTAGGTTAAGGGTAAGGTTTAGCGTTAGGGTTCGGCTTAGGGTTAGGTTTAGGGTTAGGGTTAGGGTTAGAGTTAGGGTTAGGGTTTAGGTAAGAGTTAGGGTTAGGATTAGGTTTAGGATAAGGGTAAGGTTTAGGGTTAGGGTTAGGGTTAGGGTTAAGGTAAGGGTTAATGTTAGGGTTAGGCTTTGGTTTAGTGTTAGGTTTAGGGTTAGGGTTAGGGTTAGGGTAAGGGTTAGGGTTAGTGTAAAGGTAAAGGTTAGGGTTAGGGTTAGGGTTAGGTTTAGGGCAAGGGTAAGGTTTAGGGATTGGGTTAGGGTTAGGGCTAGGGTTAGGTTTAGGGTTAGGATAAGGGTAAGGGTTAGGGTTAGGGTTAGGATTAGGTTTAGGGTTAGGGTAAAGGTAAGGGTAAGGGTTAGGGTTAGGGTTAGGGTTAGAATTAGGTTGAGGGTTAGGGTTAGGGTTAGGGTTAAGGTAGGGTTAGGGTTAGGGTTAGGGTTAAGGTTAGGATTAGGTTTAGGGTAAGAATAAGGGTTAGGGTTAGGGTAAGGGTAAGGTTTAGGGTTAGGGTTGGGTTACTGTTAGCATTTGGGTTAGGATTAGGTTTAGGGTTAGGGTAAGGGTAAGGGTTAGGGTTAGGGTTAAGGTAAGGGTTAAGGTTAGCGTTAGGGTTAGGGTAATGGAAAGGGTTAGGTTTAGGGGTAGGGTTAGTTTAAGGGTAAGGGTTAGGGTTAGGGTTAGGGTTAGTGTGAGGGTAAGGGCTAGGGTTAAGGTTAGGGTTAGGTTTAAGTTTAGGGTTAGGGTTAGGGCTAGGGTAAGGGTAAGGGTTAGGGTTAGGTTTAGGGGTTAGGGTTAGGGTTAGGGTTAGGGTAAAGGTTAGGTTTAGGGTAAGGGTTAGGGTAAAGGTTAAGATTAAGGTTAGGGTTAGTTTTAGGGTTAGGGTTAGGGTTAGGGCTAGGGTAAGGGTAAGGTTTAGGGTTAGGGTTAGGGTTAGGGTAAGGGTTAGGGTTAGTGTAAGGGTAAGGGTTAGGGTCAGGGTTAGGGTTAGGGTAAGGGTAAGGTTTAGGGTTAGGGTTAAGATTAGGGTTTGGGTTAGTGTTAGGGTTAGGGTAAGGGTAAGTGTTGGGGTTAGGTTGAGGGTTGGGGTTAGGGTTAGGGTTAAGTTTAAGGTTAGGGTTAGGGTTAGGGTTAAGGTTAGAGTTAGGGTTAGGATAAGGGTAAGGTTTAGGTTTAGGGGTAGGGTTAGTGTTAGGGTTAGGGTTAGGGTTAGGCTTTGGGTTAGAGTTAGGCTTAGGATTAGGGTAAGCATTAGGGTTAAGGTTAGCATTAGGGTTAGGGTTAGGGTAAGGGTTAGGATTAGGGTTAGGGTTAGGGTTAGGGTAAGGGTAAGGTTTAGGGTTAGGGTTAGGGTTAGGGTAAGGGTAAGTGTTGGGGTTAGGTTGAGGGTTGGGGTTAGGGTTAGGGTTAAGTTTAAGGTTGGGGTTAGGGTTAGGGTTAAGGTTAGAGTTAAGGTTAGGATAAGGGTAAGGGTTAGGTTTAGGGGTAGGGGTAGGGGTAGGGTTAGGGGTAGGGTTAGTGTTAGGGTTAGGGTTAGGGTTAGGCTTTGGGTTAGAGTTAGGCTTAGGATTAGGGTAAGCGTTAGGGTTAAAGTTAGCGTTAGGGTTAGGGTTAGGGTAAGGGTTAGGATTACGGTTAGGGTTAGAATAAGGGTAAGGGTTAGGGTTAGGGTTAGGGTTAGCGTTAAGGTTAGTGTAGGGTTAGGATAAGGGTAACGGTTAGGGTTAGGGTTAGGGTTAGGTTTAGAGTTAGGGTTAGGGTTAGGATTAGGGTTAGAGTAAGGGTAAGGGTTAGGGTTAGGGTTAGGGTTAGGCTTATGGTTAGGTTAATGGTAAGGGTTAGGGTTAGGGTTAGGGTTAGGGTTTGGGTTAGGTTTAGGTTTAGGGTTAGGGTAAGTGTAAGGTTTAGGGTTAGACTTAGGGTTAGGGTTAGGGTTAGGGTAAGGGTTAGGGTTAGGGTTAGGGTTAGGGTAAGGGTAAGGGTTAAGGTTAGGGTTAGGGTAAGGGTTAGGGTTAGGGTTAGGGTTAGTGTAAGGGTAAGTGTTAGGGTTAAGGTTAGCGTTAGGTTTAGGGTTAGGTTTAGGGTTAGGGCTAGGGTAAGGGTAAGGGTTAGGGTTAGGGTTTAGGGTTAGTGTTAGAGTAAGGGTTAGGTTTAGGGTTAGGGTTAGGGTAAGGGTTAGGATTGAGGTTAGGGTTAGGTTTAGGGTTGGGGTTAGAGTTAGGGCTAAGGTAAGTGTAAGGGTTAGGGTTAGGGTTAGGGTAAGAGTTAGGGTTAGTGTAAGGGTAAGGGTTAGGTTTAGGGTTAGGGTTAGGTTTGGGGTTTGGGTTAGGGTTAGGCTTAGGGTTAGGTTTAGGGTTTGGGTTAGGGTTAGGTTTAGGGTTAGGGTAAGGGTAAGGGTTAGGGTTAGGGTTAGGGTTAAGGTTTGGGTTAGGGTTAGGGAAAGGGTAAGGGTTAGGGTTAGGTTTAGGGTAAGGTTACGGTTTAGGGTTAGGGTTAGGGTTAGGGTTAGGTTTAAGGTTAGGGTTAGGGTTAAGGTTAGGGTTAGGGTAGGGAAAGGCTAAGGGTTAGGGTTAGGGTTAGGGTTAGGGTTAAGGTAAGGGTAAGTGTTATGGTTAGGCTTAGGTTTAGGGTTAGGTTTAGGGTTAGGGTTAGTGTAAGGGTAGGGTTATGGTTAGGGTTAGGGTTAGGGTTTGGGTTAGTGTTAGGTTTAGGGTTAGGTTGAAGGTTAGGGTGAGGGTTAGGGGATAGGGTTAGGGTTAAGGTTAGGGTTAGGGTATGGGTTACGGTTAAGGTTAGAGTAAGGGTAAGCGTTACTGTAAGGGTGTTAGGGTTAGGGTTAGGTTTAGGTTTAGGGTAAGGGTAAGGTTTAGGGTTAGGGTTAGGGTTAGGGTTTGGATTAGGGTTAGGGTTAGGGTAAGGGTAATTGTTAGGGTTAGGGTTAGGGTTAGTGTTAGGGTTATGGAAATGATTAGGGTTAGGGTTAGGGTTAAGGTTAGGGTTAGGGTTAGGGTTAGGGGTTAGTGTTAGAGTTAGGGTAAGGGTTACGGTTAGGGTTAGGGTAAGGTTTAGGGTTAGGTTTAGGTTAGGGTTAGGGTTTGGGTTGCGTTAGGTTTAAGGTTAGGGTAAGGGTAAGGATTAGGGATAGGGTTAGTGTTAAGGTTAGGGTTAGGGTTAGGGTAAGGGTAAGGGTTAGGATTAGGGCTAGGGTTAGGTTTTGGGTTAGGGTAAGTGTTAGGGTTAGGGTTTAGGTTTAGGGTTAGGGTAAGGGTAAGGGTTAGGGTGAGGGTTATGGTTAGGTTTAGGGTAAGGGTTAGGGTTAGGGTTAGGTTTAGGGTTAGAGTAAGGGTAAGGGATAGGGTTAGGGTTAGGGTTAGGGTTACGGTTAGGGTTAGGGTAAGGGTAAGGGTTAGGGTTCGGCTTAGGGTTAGGGTTAGTGTTTGGGTTAGGGTTAGGTTTAGGGTTAGGGTAAGGGTAAGGGTTAGGGTTAGGGTTAGGGTTAAGGTTACGGTACGGGTTAGGGGAAGGGTAAGTCTTAGGGTTAGGCTTAGGGTTAGAGTTAGGGTAATGGTTAGGGTTAGGGTTAAGGTTAGGGTTAAGGTTAGGGTAACTTTTAGGGTTACGGTTAGGGTAAGGGTAAGGGTTAGGGTTAGGGTTAGGGTAAGCGTTAAGGTTAGGGTTGTGGTTAGGGTAAGGGTAACAGGGTTAGGGTTAGGGTAAGGGTAAGGGTTAGGGTTAGGGTTAGGGTAAGAGTTAGGTTTAGGGTTAGGGTAAGGGTAAGGATTAGGGTTAGGGTTAGGGTTAGGGTTAGGGTAAGCGTTAAGGTTAGGGTTGTGGTTAGGGTAAGGGTAACAGTTAGGTTTAGGGTTAGGGTAAGGGTAAGGGTTAGGGTTAGGGTTAGGATGAGGGTAAGGGTAAGGGTTAGGGTTAGGGTTAGGGTAAGGGTAAGGGTTAGGGTTAGGGTTAGGATTATGGTTAGGGTTAGGATTAGGTTTAGGGTTAGGGGAAGGGGAAGGGTCAGGTTTAGGGTTAGGTTTAGCCTTAGTGTTAGGGTAAGGGTAATGGTTAGGGTTAGGATTAAGGTTAGGGTTAGGGTTAGGGTTAGCCTTAGGTTAGGGTTAGGGTTGGGCTTAGGGTTAGGGTTACAGTTAGGGGTAGGGTTAGGGTAAGGGTAAGGGTTTGGGTTAGGGTTAGGGTTAGGGGTAGGTTTAGGGTTATGGTTAGGGTTAGGATTAGGGTAAGGGTAAGGGTTAGGGTTAGGGTAAGGGTAAGGGTTAGGGTTAGGGTAAGGGTAAGGGTTAGGGTTAGGGTTTGGTTTACGGTTAGGGTTAGGGTTAGGGTAAGAATAAGGGTTAGGATTAGGGTTAGGGTTAGGGTTATTGTTAGGGTAAGGGTAAGGGTTAGCGTTAGGGTAAGAGTAAGGGTTAGGTTTAGGGTTAGGTTTAGGGTTAGGGTTAGGTTTATGGTTAGGGTTAGGGTTAGGGTTAGGGTTAGGGTAAGGGTAAGGGTTAGCGTTAGGGTAAGAGTAAGGGTTAGCATTAGGGTTAGGTTTAGGGTTAGGTTTAGGTTTAGGGTTAGGGTTAGTGTTAGGGTAAAGGTAAGGGTTTGCGGTAGGGTAAGAGTAAGGGTTAGGGTTAGGGTTAGGGTTAGGGTAAGGTTTAGGGTTAGGGTTAGGTTTAAGGTTAGGGTTAGGGTTAGGGTTAGTGTTAGGGTAAGGGTAAGGGTTAGGGTTAGGGTTAAGATTAGGGTTTGGGTTAGGTTTAGGGTTAGGGTTAAGGTTAGCGTTAGGGTTAGAGTTAGGGTTAGTGTTAGGTTTAGAGTTAGGGTTACGCTTTGCTCTTTCTGCTGGGGAACTTCTTGTCTAATCAGGATATTTCATCCTTCCTCGTTCAACTTCAGTGTACCTGCTTGTATTTCTGCGTCGTGCTCCATCGACTACAACCGAGGAAGTACTTCCACTCATATAGCTCTATCTACTAAGAGTTGTTCTGTGTATGCGTGGTCATTTGTTCTACCACACCCAACTTCATGTATCTGGTGTTAGTTCTTGGACTTTTCATCCAGTGTAATGCTTACTGTATTTTCCGTTCAACTTTGCTCTTTCTGGTAAGCGGGGTATTATATGCTTCCTCGTTCAAATTTAGTGTACTAGCTTTTATTTCGTCGTGGTCTCTGAGCAGGTACAAGGGAGACTGTACTTCCACCGAGTGTGCTCTATCTCCTAGAGTTGTTCTTGTGAACGTGCTCATTTCTTTGACCACAAGCAACTTCAATGTATCTCGTGTTACTTCTTCGAGGACTTCATCCAGTGTAATTGGTAATGGATTTTGCCGTTGAGCTTCCTACGGAATTGCTCGATCTGGTAAGATCGTTTTTGACTAAGCTGGGTATTTTATTTTTCCTCCTGCACCTTCAGTGTATCTGCTTTTATTTCAGCGTGGTGCTTCATCTTGTATAACGGAGACTAAGCTACCATTGACATTGCTCTATCTAGTATGATTTGTTCTGTGTAAACCTGGTCATTTCTTCTACCACAAGTAAATTCAGTGTAACTCGTTTCACCTCCTGGAGGTTTTCATAGAGTGTCATGGATGCTGGATTTTGCCGGTGCAGTCAATACGGCATTGCTCTTTCAGGTGAGGAACCTCCTGTCTAATCGGGATATGTTATATAGCTCTATCTACTAAAAGTTGTTCTGTGTATGAGTGGTCATTTCTTCTACCACAAGCAACTTGAATGTATCTGGTTTTAACTCTTGGCCGTTTCCATCCAGTGTAATGCTTACTGGATTTGCCGTTCAAATTTCTACGGCATTGCTCTTTCTGTTAAGCAGGGTATTATATGCTCCCTCGTTCAACTTCAGTGTACCAGCTTTTATTTCGTCGTGGTCTCTGAGCAGGTAAAGGGAGATGGTACTTCCACCGAGATTGCTCTATCTCCTAGAGTTGTTCTTGTGAACGTGGTCATTTCTTGGACCACAAGCAACTTCTTCGAGGATTTCACCCAGTTTACTTGATACTGGATTTTGCCGGTGAGCTTCCTACGGAATTGTTCGATCTGGTAAGATCGTTTTTGTCTAAGCGGGGTATTTTATTTTTCCCCCTGTACCTTCAGTGTATCTGCTTTTATTTCAGCGTGGTGCTTCATCTCGTACAACGGAGACGGAGCTACCATTGACATTGCTCTATCTAGTATGATTTGTTCTGTGTAAACCTGGTCATTTCTTCTACCCCTAGTAACTTCAATGTATCTCGTTTCACTTTATAGAGTGTCATGGATACTGGATTTTGCCGTTGCACTCCCTACGGCATTGTTCTTTCAGCTAAGAACCTTCTTGTCTAAGCGGGGTATTATATTCTTCCCCGTTCAAGTACCAGCTATTATTTCGTCGGGGTATCTGAGCAGGTACAAGGGAAACTGTACTTCCACCGAGATTGCAGTAGCTCCTAGAGTTGTTCTTGTGAACGTGGTCATTTCTTTGACCACCAGCAACTTCAATGTATCTCGTGTTACTTCTTTGAGGATTCCATTCAGTGTAATAGGTACTGGATTTTGCCGTTGAGCTACCTAGGGAATTGTTCGATCTGCTAAGATCGTTTTTCTCTAAGCGGGTATTATATTTCCCCCCTGCACCTTCAGTGTATTTGCTTCAGTGTACCTGGTTTTATATCTGCCTGGTCTCTGAGCAAGTACAATGGGGAGTCTACTGACACCGACAATGCTCTATCTGCTAGGAGTTGCTCGGTTAACGAGGTCGTTCATTGTCCCCTAAGCAGCTTCAAGGTGTCTGCTTTAACTTCTTGGAAGATTTCATCCTAGGTAATGGATACTGTACTTTGCCGTTGAAACTCCTACGGTATTATTTATGCTTCCTCGTTCAACTTCAGTGTACCAGCTTTTATTTCGTCATGGTCTCTGAGCAGGTACATGGGAGACTGTACTTCCACCGAGTTTGCTCTATCTCCTAGAGTTGTTCTTGTGAACGTGCTCATTTCTTTGACCACAAGCAACTTCAATGTATCTCGTGTTACTTCTTTGAGGATTTCATCCAGTGTAATTGGTACTGGATTTTGCCTTTGAACTTCCTACAGAATTGTTTGATCTGCTAAGATCGTTTTTGTCTAAGCGGGGTATTTTATTTTCCCCCCTGTACCTTCAGTGTATCTGCTTTTATTTCAGCGTGGTGCTTCATCTTGTACAACGGAGACGGAGCTATCATTGACATAGGGGACAATGAACGACCACGTTAACTGAACAACTCCTAGCAGATAGAGCATTGTCGGTGGCAGTAGACTCCCCATTTTACTTGCTCAGAGACCACGCAGAAATAAAACCAGGTACACTGAGGTTGAACTAGGAAGAAGAAAACGCCGCGCTGAGACAAGAAGTTTCCAAGCAGAAAGAGCAATGCCGTATTGACTGCACCGGCAAAATCCAGCATCCATGACACTCAATGAAAACCTCCAGGAAGTGAAACGAGATACATTGAAGTTACTTGTGGTAGAAGAAATGACCAGGTTTACACAGAACAAATCATACTAGATAGAGCTATGTCAATGATTGTCCCCTACGAAGCTCCAAGGAGTCTGCTTTTACTTCTTGGAAGATTTCTTCCTGGGTAATGGATACTGTATTTTGCCGTTGAACCTCCTATGGCATTACTCTTTCTGCTGAGGACCCTCTTGTCTAATCGGGTTATTTTATTCTTCCTCGTTCAACTTCAGTGTACCTGCTTTTATTTCTGCGTGGTCCTTCATCAAGTACAACGGAGACTGAACTACCATTGACATTGCTCTATCTAGTAACATTTGTTCTGTGTAAACCTGATCATTTCCGCTACCCCAAGTAACTTCAATGTATCTCGTTTCACTTCCTGGAGGTTTTCAAAGAGTGTCATGGATTTTGCTGTTGCACACCCTACGGCATTGCTCTTTCGGCTAACAACCTTCTTGTCTAAGCGGGGTATTTTATTCTCCCTCTTTCAACTTCAGTGTACCTGCTTTTATTTCGTCGTGTTGTCTGAGCATGTACAACGGTCTACTCCCTATCTGGTAGGAGTTGTTCGGTAAACATGGCCGTTCATTTTCCCCTAAGCAGCTTCAAGGTGTCTGCTTTTCTTGGAAGATTTCATTCTGTGTAATGGATACTGCATTTTGCCATTGGACCTACCACGGCATTGCTCTTTCTGCTGAGAAACCTCTTGTCTAATCGGGATATTTTATCCTTCCTCTTTCAACTTCACTGTACCTGCTTTTATTTCTGCGTGGTGCTTCATCCATTACAACCGAAATAGTACTACCACTCATATAGCTCTATCTACTAAGAGTTGTTCTGTGTATGAGTGGTCATTTCTTCTACCATAAGCAACTTCAATGTATCTGGTTTTAATTCTTGGCCGTTTTCATCCAGTGTAATGCTTACTGAACTATGCCCTTCAAATTTCTACGGCATTGCTCTTTCTGCTAGGCGGGGTATTATATGCTCCCTCGTTCAACTTCAGTGTACCAGCTTTTATTTCGTCGTGGTCTCTGAGCTGTACTTCCACTGAGATTGCTCTATCTCGTAGAGTTGTTCTTGTGAACGTGGTCATTTCTTTGACCACCAGCAACTTCAATGTATCTCGTGTTACTTCTTCGAGGATTTCATTCAGTGTAATTGGTACTGAATTTTGCCGTTGAGCTTAATACGGAATTGCTCGATCTGCTAAGATCATTTTTGTCTAAGCGGGGTATTTTATTTTTCCTCTTTCAACTTCAGTGTACCTGCTTTTATTTCTGCGTGGTGCTTCATCAAGTACAACGGAGACTGAACTACCATTGACATTGCTCTATCTAGTATCATTTGTTCTGTGTAAACCTGGGCATTTCTGCTACCCCCAGTAACTTCAATGTATCTCGTTTCACTTCCTGGAGGTTTTCATAGAGTGTCATGGATTTTGCTGTTGCACTCCCTACGGCATTGCTCTTTCTGCTAACAACCTTCTTGTCTAAGCGGGGTATTTTATTCTTCCTCTTTCAACTTCAGTGTACCTGCTTTTATTTCGTCATGGTGTCTGAGCACGTACAACGAACAGTCTACTCCCTATCTGGTAGGAGTTGTTCGGTTAACGTGGTCGTTCATTGTCTCCTAAGCTGCATCAAGGTGTCTGCTTTTACTTCTTGGAAGATTTCATCCTGTGTAATGGATACTGTATTTTGCCGTTGCACCTCTTACGGCATTGCTCTTTCTGCTGATTAACCTCTTGTCTAATCGGGATATTTCATCCTTCCTCGTTCAATTTCAGTGTACCTGCTTTTATTTCTGCGTGGTGCTTCATCCACTACAACCGAGATAGTACTACCACTCATATAGCTCTATCTACTAAGAGTTGTACTGTGTAGGCATGGTCATTTCTTCTATCACAAGCAAATTCAATATATCTGGTTTTAGTTCTTGTACTTTTTCATCCAGTGTAATGCTTACTGGATTTTGCCGTTCAAATTTCTACGGCATTGCTCGTTCTGCTAAGCAGGGTATTATATACTTCCTCGTTCAACTTCAGTGTACCAGCTTTTGTTTCGTCGTGGTCTCTGAGCAGGTAAAGGGAGACGGTACTTCCACAGAGATTGCTCTATCTCCTAGAGTTGTTCTTGTGAACCTGGTCATTTCTTGGACCACAAGCAACTTCTTCGAGGATTTCACTCAGTTTAATTGGTACTGGATTTTGCCGGTGAGTTTCCTACGGAATTGTTCGATATGCTAAGATCGTTTTTGTCTAAGCGGGGTATTTCTTTTTCCCCCTGCACCTTCAGTGTATCTGCTTTTATTTCAGTGTGGTGATCATCTTGTACAACGGAGACCGAGCTACCATTCACATTGCTCTATCTAGTATGATTTGATCTGTGTAATATTGGTCATTTCCTCTACCACAAGTAACTTCAATGTATTTCGTTTCACTTCCTGGAGGTTTTCATAGAGTGTCATGGATACTGGATTTTGCCGGTGCAGTCAATACGGCATTGCTCTTTCTGCTAGGAACCTTCTTGTCTTAGCGGGGTATTTTCTTCTTCCTCATTGAACTGCAGTGTACCTGGTTTTATTTCTTCGTGGTCTCTGAGCAAGTACAATGTGGACTCTACTGCCACCGACAGTGCTCTATCTGCTAGGAGTTGTTCGGTTAACGTGGTCGTTCATTGTCCCCTAAGCAGCTTCAAGGTGTCTGCTTTTACTTCTTGGAAGATTTCATCCTGGGTAATGGATACTGGATTTTGCTGTTGAATTCCCTACGGTATTGCTCTTTCTGCTAAGAACCTTCTTGTCTAAGCGGGGTATTTTATTCTTACTCGTTCAAATTCAGTGTACCTGCTCTTATTTCGTCGTGGTGTCTGAGCAGGTAGAAGAGAGACTGTACTTCCACTGAGATTGCTCTATCTCCTACGGCATTGTTTGATCTGCTATGATCGTTTTTGTCTAAGGGGGTATTTTATTTTCCCTCCTGCACCTTCAGTGTATCTGCTTTTATTTCAGGGTGGTGCGTCATCTTGTACAACGGGGACTGAACTAGCATTGACATTGCTCTATCTAGTATGATTTGTCCTCTGTAAACGTGGTCATTTCTTCTACCACAAGTAACTTCAATGTATCTCGTTTCACCTCCTGGAGGTTTTCATAGAGTGTCATGGATACTGGAATTTGACATTGCACTCCCTACGGCATTGCTCTTTCTGCTAAGAACCTTCTTGTCTAAGCGGGGTATTTTATTCTTCTTTCAACTTCAGATTACCTGCTTTTATTTCGTCGTGGTGCCTGCGCACATTCAACGAACAGTCTACTCCCACCACGACATTGCTCTATCTGCTAGGAGTTGTTCAGTTAACGTGGTCATTTATGCTTCCACAAGCAACTTAAACGTATCTGGTTTTACTTCTTGGAAGATTTCATCTTGTATTTTGCCTTTGAACCTCCTACGGCACTGCTCTTTCTGCTGAGGACCATCTTGTCTAAGCGGGCTATTTTATCCTTCCTCGTTCAAATTCAGTGTACCTGCTTTTATTTCTGGGTGGTGCTTCAATCCAGTACAACCCAGACAGTACTTCCACTCATATAGCTCTATCTACTAAGAGTTGTTCTGTGTAGGCGTGGTCATTTCTTCTACCACAAACAATGTAGCTGGTTTTAGTTCTTGGACGTTTTCATCCAGTGTAATGCTTATTGGATTTTGCCATTCAAATTTCTACGGCATTGCTCTTTCTGCTAAGAACCTTCTTGCTAAGCGGGTTATTATATGTTTCCTCGTTGAACATAAGTGCGCCAGCCTTTATTTCATCGTGGTCTCTGAGCAGGTACAAGGGAGACTGTACTTCCACCGAGATTGCTCTATCTCCTAGAGTTGTTCTTGTGAACGTGGTCATTTCTTTGACCACAAGCAACTTCAATGTATCTTGTGTTACTTCGAGGATTTCATCCAGTGTAATTGATACTGGATTTTGCTGTTGAACTTCCTACGACATTGTTCCATCTGCTATGACTGCTATTGTCTAAGCGGGGTATTTTATTTTCCCCCTGCACCTTCAGTGTATCTGCTTTTATTTCAGCGTCGTTCTTCATCTTGTACAACGGAGATGGAGTTATCATTGACATTGCTCTATTTAGTATGATTTGTTCTGTGTAAACCTGGTCATTTCTTCTACCACAAGTAACTTCAATGTATTTCGTTTCACTTCTTGGAGGTTTTCATCCAGTGTAATGGAGAGGAGATTTTGCCTTTCAAGTTCCTAGTGCATTGCTCTTTCTGCTGAGGACCCTCTTGTCTAAGCGGGGTATTTTATTCCTCATTCAAATTCAGCGTACCTGCTTTTATTTTGTTGTGGTGTCTGAGCAGGTACAATGGAGACTGTACTTCCACCGACATTGCTCTATCTGCTAAGAGTTGTTCGGTTAACGTGGTCGTCTTTTTTGTCCCCTAAGTAGCTTCAAGGTGTCTGCTTTTTTTTTATTGTAAGCTACTGAGCTAACCACTCAAATGGAAATCAAGGAGCTAAAGAAATCCATACATGATCTAAAAGAAGAGATGCAAGGCATCAAAAATGAGCAATTAGTGGCAAGGGAGATGAAAAATAAAGTAGATAGCTTTGATAGCAGGTTAGACAATGCAGAGGAGAGAATTTCCGGGGCTGAAGATAAGTTAGTTATTATAGAGAAAGAACAGAAAATGAGTCAATCCAAATCTAGGAAAAATGAGATAGCGCTTCAGGAGGTCCAAGATACAATTAGGAAGCCTAATTTAAGGCTAATTGGTATTGAGGAGGGTCTGGAGAAAGAGGTCAATGGTATTGGAAATATACTCAGGGAATCATCTCAGAGAATTTCCCAAATATCCAGAAGGGCAGTCCCATCCAGATACCAGAAGCTTCTAGAACCCCAAACAGACCTGACCAGAAAAGAACATCTCACCGCCACATCGTAATCTGAACTGGATCAGTAGAAACCAAACAAAGGATCCTAAAGGCAGCCAGGGAAAAGGGTTCAGTAACCTATAAAGGAAAACCAATCAGAATAACCCCAGATTACTCAGCAGAGACCATGCAAGCAAGAAGTGACTGGAAGCATATATGTCATGCCCTTAAGTCTAATAACTACCAACCAAGAATACTGTACCCAGCTAAGCTCTCATTCATAACTGAGGGAACATTAAAAACATTCCATTCCAGGGAAAAGCTGCAACAATATGTTGCAACAAAACCAACACTACAGAGAATTCGCAAAGATCTTCTATAAATAGAAACCAAAATAAATGCAATATAGGGAAGGAAATGGCACCTAAACAGCATACCATCTAAGGACCACAAGAACTGTCAAGACACAGGCCCTAATAAAAGCTTTTAAAAATGGTAGGACCTAATAAATATCTCTCAATCCTAACTCTCAATATCAATGGACTCAACTCTCCAATTAAACGGCATGGGCTGTCTAGTTGGATCAAAAAGCAAGAGCCATCGTTCTGCTGTCTTCAAGAGACACATCTTACTCAAAAAAAACCAAGCATCTTTTGAAAGTGAGAGGTTGGAATAAATTCTATCAAGCTAACGGCCCCCATAAACAGGCTGGAGTTGCCATCCTCATATCAGATAAAATAGACTTCAAACCAAAATTAGTAAGAAAAGAGAAAGAAGGTTACTACATACTACTAAAGGGATCTTTCCTCCCGGAAGACATAACGATCCTAAATATATACACACCCAATCCCGGAGCTCCAAACTTCATCAAGCAAACTTTACTTACACTGAAACCATACATAGATCGAAATACAGTGATTGTCGGTGACTTTAACACACCACTCTCACCTATGGACAGATCAACAAGGCAAAAACTCAACAGAGAAACCTTAGAACTGAACAACTATATAGACCAACTAGATCTAACAGACATCTGCAGAATATTCCACCCAGCAACAACACAATATACGTTTTTCTCAGCAGCACATGGAACATTTTCCAAAATAGATCACATCTTAGGCCATAAAACAAACCTGGACAGGTTCAGAAACACTGAAATTATTCCATGCACACTCTCAGACCACAAAGGCATCAAACTGGAACTGAACACACATCTCTACCAATGAAAACCGTGTAACTCATGGAGACTGAACAACACATTGTTGAATCAACAAAGGGTCATCAAAGAGATCAGAACAGAAATCCAACAGTTTATGAAATTTAACAGTAAGGAGCACACAAAATACCAACTCCTTTGGGACACAGCAAAGGCAGTACTCAGAGGAAAATTTATAGCGCTGAGTGCCTACAACAACAAGTTGGAAAAATTGCAAACAAACAAGTTAATGTCTCACCTTAAGCTACTGGAAAAAGAGCAACAAACCAACCCTAATCTCAGTAGAAGAAAGCAAATAATTAACATCAAAAGAGAATTAAATGATTTGGAATCCAAAAAAACTATAGAATCAACAAAACAAGCAGTTGGTTCTTTGAAAGAATTAACAAAATTGACAAGCCTGTAGCAAAACTTACCAAAAAAAGAAGACAGCATACCGAAATAAACAAAATCGCAGATGAAAAGGGTAATATCACGATAGGAATTACCGTAATCCTAACCCTAACCCTAAACCTAAGCCTAAACCTAACCTAACCCTAACCCTAACCCCTAAACCTAACCCTAACCCTTACCCTTACTCTAACCCTAACCCTAACCTTAACCCTAACCCTAACCATAACCCTTACCCTAACCCTAACCCTAACCCTAACCCTTAACTTTACCCTAACCTAACGCTAACACTTACCGTAACCCTAACCCTAACCTAACCCTTACCATTACCCTAACCCAAACCCTAAACCTAACTCTAACCCCTAACCCTAACCCTAACCCTAACCTTTACCCTTACCCTAACCCTAACCCTAACCTTAAAACTAAAAATAACCCAAACCCTTACCCTAACCCTAAGCCTTACTTACCCTAACCCTAACCCTAAACCTAACCCTTACCCTTACCTAACCCTAATCTTAACAATAGCCGTAACCCTAACCCTAACCCTTATCATTACCCTAACCCTAAACCTAACCCTAAACCTAACAATAACCATAACCCTAACCCTAACCATAACCCTACCCTTACACTAACCGTAACTCTAAACCTAACCCTACACCTAACCCTAACCCTAACCCTAACCTAACCCTACACCTAACCCTAACCCTAAACCTAACTCTAACCCTAACCATAACCCTTACCCTTACCCTAACCCTAACCCTAACCATAACCCTAACCCTTACCATAAACCTAACGCTAACCCTAAACCTAACCGTAACCCTAACCTAAACCTAACCCTAAACCTAACTCTAAGCCTCACCCTTACCCTAATCCTAACCCTAACCCTAACCCTAACTCTAACCCTTACCCTTACCCTATCCCTAACCCTAACCTTAACCCTAACTCTAACCCTAACCCTAACCCTAATCCTTACCCTTATCCTAACCCTAATCCTAAACCTAACCCTAACCCAAACCCTAACCCTTACCCTTACCCTAACTCTAACCCTAAACCTAACCTTAACCCTATCCCTTACACTAACAAAAACCCAAACCCTAAACCTAACCATTACCCTTAACCTAACCTTAATCCTAACCCTAACCGAAACCCTTACCCTTACCCTAACCCTAAACCTAACCCTAACCCTAACGCTAACCCTAACCCTAACCCTTACCCTCACCCAAACCCTAACCCTAACCTTAACCCTAACCCTAACCCTAACCCTAACCCTAACCCTAAACCTAACTCTAACCCTAACCCTAACCCTTACCCTTACCCTAACCCTAACCCTAAACCTGACCCTAACCCTAATTACTAACCATAACCCAAACCCTTACGCTTACCCTTACCCTAAACCTAACCCTAACCCTAACCCTAACCCTAAACCTAACACTAACCCTTACCCTAAGCTTTACCCTAACCCTAACCCTAACCCTAACTCTTACCCTAACTCAAACTCTAAGCCTAAACCTAACCCTAACCCTTAACCTAACCCTTACCCTTACCCTAACCCTAACCCTAAACCTAACCCTAACCCTATCCCTTACCCTAACAAAAACCCAAACCCAAAAACTAACCATTACCCTTACCCTAACCGTAATCCTAACACTAACCCTAACCCTTACCCTTACCCTAACCCTAAACCTAACCCTAACCCTAACACTAACCCTAACCCTAACCCTTACCCTCACCCAAACCCTAACCTTAACCCTAACCCTAACCCTAACCCTAACTCTAACCCTAACCCTAACCCTTACCCTTACCCTAACCCTAACCCTAAACCTAACCCTAACCCTAACTGCTAACCCTAACCCAAACACTTACCCTTACCCTTACCCTAAACCTAACCCTAACCCTAACCCTCAACCTAACACTAACCCTTACCCTAAACTTTACCCTAACCCTAACCCTAACACTCACTCTTACCCTAACCCTAACCCTAACCCTAACCCTAAGCCTAAACCTAACCCTAACCCTTACACTAACCCTTACCCTTATCCTAACCCTAACACTAAACCTAACACTAACCCTAACCCTTACCCTTACCCTAACCCTAAAGCTAACCCTAACCCTAACCCTAACCCTAATCCTTACCCTTACCCTAACCCTAACCCTAAACCAACCCTAACCCTAACCCTTACCCATACCCTAACCCTAACCCCTAACCCTAACCCAAACCCTTACCCTTACCCTTACCTAAAATAACCCTAACTCTTACCCTAACCCTAAACCTAACACTAACCCTTACCCTAACATTTAACCTAACCCTAACCCTAACCTTAACCCTAACTCTTACACTTGCCCTAACCCTAACCCTAAACCTAAGCCTAAACCTAACCCAAACCCTAACCCTTACCCTTACCCTAACCCTAACCCTAACCCTAAGTCTTACTCTTACCCTAACCCTAACCCTAACCTAAGCCTAAACCTAACCCTAACCCTTACCCTAACCCTTACCCTTACCCTAACCCTAACCCTAAACCTAACCCTAACCCTATCCCTTACCCTAACAAAAACCCAAACCCTAAACCTAACCATTACCCTTACCCTAACCCTAATCCTAACCCTAACCCTAACCCAAACCCTTACCCTTACCCTTACACTAACCCTAACCCTAACCCTAACCCTAAACCTAACACTAACCCTTAACATAACATTTACCCTAACCCTAACCCTAACCCTGACTCTTAACCTAACCCTAACCCTAACCCTAACCCTAAGCCTAAACCTAACCCTAACCCTTACCCTAACCCTTACCCTTACCCTAACCCTAACCCTAAACCTAACACTAACCCTAACCCTAACCCTAATCCTTACCCTTACCCTAACCCTAACCCTAAACCTAACCCTAACCCTAACCCTAACCCTTACCCTTACCCTAACTCTAACCCTAAACCTAACCCTAACCCTAACCCTAACCCTATCCCTTACCCTAACAAAAACCCAAAGCCTAAACCTAACCCTTACCCTTTCCCTAACCCTAAACCTAACCCTAACCCTAACCCTTACCCTTACCCTAACCCTAAACCTAACCCTAACCCGAACCCTAACTCTAACCTAACCCTAAAATTAAGCCTCACTCTTACCCTAACCCTAACCTAACCCTTACCCTAACCCTAACCCTAACCCTAATCCTTACCCTCACCCTAACCCTAACCCTAACCTTAACCCTAACCCTAACCCTAAACCTAACCCTAACCCTAACCCCTAACCCTAACCCAAACCCTTACCCTTACCCTAAAATAACCCTAACGCTAACCCTAACCCTAAACCTAACACTAACCCTTACCCTAACATTTACCCTAACCCTAACCCTAACCTTAACCCTAACTCTTACACTTGCCCTAACCCTAACCCTAAACCTAAGTCTAAACCTAACCGTAACCCTTACCCTAACCCTTACCCTTACCCTAACCCTAAACCTAATCCTAACCCTAACCCAAACACTAACCCTTACCCTTACTCTAACCATAACCCTAACCCTTACCCTTACCCTAACCCTAACTCTAACCCTAACCCTGACCCTTACACTTACCCTAACCCTAACCCTAACCCTAATCTGAACCTTAACCCTAACCCTTACCGTAACCCTAACCCTAACCCTAAAGCTTACCCTTTCCCTAACCCTAACCCGAACCCCTAACCCTAAACCTAGCCCTAACCCTTACGCTTACCCTAACCCTAACCCTAAACTTAACCCTAAACCAAACCCTAACCCTAACACTAACCCTTACCCTTACCGTAACCCTAACCGTAACCCTAATCCTAATCCTATTCCTAACCCTTACCCTTACCCTAACCCTAACCTTAACCCTAACCCTAACCCTAAGCCTAACCGTATCACTTACCCTTACCCTAACTCTAACCCTAACCCTAACCTTTACCCTTACCCTAACCCTAACCCTAAATCTAACCCTAACACTAACCCTAACCCTTAGCCTAACCCAAACCCTAACCCTAACCCTAACCCTTACCCTTACCCTAACCTAAACCCTAACCCTAACCCTAGCCCTTACCCTAACCCTAACCCTAACCGTAACACCTAACCCTAACCCTAATCCTAACCCTTACCCTTACCCTAACCCTAACCCTAATTTTAACCCAAACCCTAACCCTAACCCTTACCCTTACCCTAACCCTAACCCTAACGCTAACCCTTACCCTTACGCAAATCAATTAATATAATTCAACACATCAGGAGCAAAGAGAAAAATCACATGATTGTCTCAATAGACGCGGAAAAGGCATTTGACAAGATCCAACACCCCTTTATGTTTAAAGCTCTGGAGAAACTAGGAATCCATGGAACATTCCTCAATGTAATAAAGGCTGTGTATGAGAAACCTACTGCTAGTATTACACTGAATGGTGAAAATCTAAAGCCATTCCCTCTAAAATCAGGAACGAGACAAGGATGCCCACTCTCTCCACTCCTCTTTAACATAGCACTAGAATTCCTAGCCAGTGCAATAAGGCAAGAAGCAAGCATAAAGGGGATCCAAGTAGGCAAAGAGGAAATAAAACTATCCCTCTTTGCAGATGACATGATGCTGTATTGAAAGAATCCTATAGACTCTACTTCCAAGCTCCTTGAGCTGATCCAAAGCTTTGGAAGAGTAGCAGGCTATAAAATCAACCCTCACAAATAAACTGCCTTCCTTTATGCCAACAGTGAGAGGAACGAGGCAATAATCAGGAAAGAAACTCCTTTCACAATAGCCTCAAAGAAAATAAAGTAACTAGGAATTAGCTTAACTAAGAATGTAAAGGACCTTTTTGACGAAAACTTTAAAACCCTAAAAAATGAAATTAAAGCAGAACTAAGGAAATGGACAAACCTCCCATGCTCCTGGATTGGAAGAATCAACATTGTGAAAATGACAATCTTGCCAAGAGCTATCTACAAATTCAATGCAATACCCATCAACATACCAATGACATTCTTTAAAGAAATAGGAGGGGCAATCCAAAATTTCATAAGGAATAATTAAAGACCCCGTATAGCAAAAACACTTCTTACCAGAAAGAACAGCGCTGGAGGAATTTCAATTCCAAACTTCAGACTCTAACCCTTACTCTTAACCTAACCCTTCCCCTAAACCTAACCCTAACCCTAAACCTAAACCTAACCCTAACCTTAACTCTAAACCTTACCCTAACCCTAACCCTAACCCTAAACCGTACCCTAACCATAACCCTAACCCTAACCCTTACCCTAACCCTAACCCTAATCCTAACCCCTAACCATAACCCAAACCCTTACCCTTACCCTTACCCTAACCTTAACCCTAACCCTAACCCTAACCCTTACCCTTACCCTAACCCTAAACCTGAACCTAAACCAAACCCTAAGCCTAACCCTAACCCTAACACTTACCCTTACCCTAACCCTAATCCTAACCCTGAACCTAACCCTAAACGTTACCCTTACCCTAACCCTACCCTAACCTTAACCCTAATCCTAACCCTGACCCTAACCCTTACCCGTACCCTAACCCTAACCCTAACCATAACCCTTACCCTAACCCTTACCCTAATCCTAACCCCAACCTAACCCTAACCCTAACCCTAACCCTTACCCTAATCCTAACCCCAACCTAACCCTAACCCTAAACCTAACCCTAACCTAACCCTAACCCTACCCCTAACCCTAACCCTTACCCTAACCCTAACCCTTACCCTTACCCTAACACTAACCCTAAAACTAACCCTAACCCTAAGCCTAACCCCTAACCCTAACCCAAACCCTAACCCAGACCCTAACCCTAACTCTAACGCTTACACTTACACTCACCGTAACCCTAAATCTAAGCCTAACCCTAACCCTAAACCTTACCCTTACCCTAACCCTAACCCTAAACCTTACCCTAACCCTAACCCTAACACCTAACCCTAACCCAAACCCTTACCCTTACCCTTAACCTAACCTTAACCCTAACCCTAACCCTAACCTTTATCCTTACCATAACCCTAAACCTAACCCTAACCCAAACCCTAAGCCTAATCCTTACCCTAATCCTAACCCTGACCCTAACCATAAACGTTACCGTTACCCTAACCCTACCCTAACCTTAACCCTAATCCTAACCGTAACTGTAACCCTAATCCTTACCCTTTCCCTAATCCTAACCCTTACCCTAACCCTAAACTTAACCCTAACCCAAACCCTAACCCTTACCCTTACCCTAACCCTAACCCTAAACCAAACCCTAAGCCTTACCCTTACCCTAACCCTAAACCTAACCGTAACCCTAACCCTAACCCTTACCCTAACCCTAACCCTAACCCTTACCCTAACCCTAACCCTAACCCTAACCCTACGCCTTACCCTTACCCTAACCCTAAACCTAAACCTAACCCTAACCCTAACCCTTACCATAACCCAAAACTTAACCCTAACCCTAACCCCTAACTCTAACCCTAACACTAACCCTTACCCTTATCCTAACCCTAACCCGAACCTTAACCCTAACCGTATCCCTCACCCTTAATCTTACCCTAACCCTAAACCTAACCCTAACCCAAACCCTTACCCTTACCCTAAACCTAACCCTAACCTTAACCCTAACCTATCCCTAAGCCTAAGCCTAACCCTAACCCTTACCCTTACCCTAACCCTAATCCTAACCCTAAACATAACCCTAACGCTAACTATAAACCTTACCCTTACCTTAACCCTAACCCTAAACCCAATCCGAAAAATAAACCTAACACTAACCCTAAACCTAAACCTTACCCTAAACCTAAGAGTAACACTTACCCTAACCCTAACCCTAACCATTAACCCTAACCGTAACCCTAACACTTAACATTACCCTAACCCTAACCCTAAACCTAACCCTAAACACTAAACCTAACCCTAACCCTAAGCCTAACCTTAACTCTAACCCTAACCCTAATCCTAACCTTAACCCTAGCCCTAACCCTAACCCTAACCCTAACCCTTACCTTACCCTAACCCTAACTCTAACCTTAACCCTAACCCTAACCCTAATCGTTACCCTTACTCTAACCCTAACCCTAACCCTAACCCCAAACCTAACACTAACCCTAACCCTAACCCTTACCCTTACCCTAACCCTAAGCCTAAAATTAACACTAACTCTAACCCTAACCCTAACCCTAACGCTTAAACTTACCCTAACCCTAAACCTAACCCTAACCCAAAACCTAACCCTAACCCTAACCCTAACCTAAACCTATCACAAACCCTAACCCTAACCCTAACCCTAACCCTTACCCTAACCCTAACCCTAACCTTAACCCTAACCTAATCCTAACAATAACCATAACCCTAAACCTAACCGTAACCCTAACCCCTACCCTTACCCTAACCCTAACCCTAACCCTAACCTTAACCCTAACCCTTATCCTTAGCCTAACCCTAACCCTAACACTAAACCTAACCCTTACCCTCACCCTAACCCTAACCCTAACCCTAAACCCAATCCTAACTCTTACCCTTACCCTAACCCTAACCCTAACCCTTACCCTAACCATAAACCTAAGGCTAACCCTAACCCTAACACTTACCCTTACCCTAAACCTAACCCTAACCATAATCCTAACCATAAGAGTAACCCTAACCCTAACCCATACCCTAACCCTAACCTAAACCTTACCCTAACCCTAACCCTAACCCTAACCCCTAACCCTAACCCTAACCCTAACCATAACCCTAAACCTAACCCTAAGCCTAAGCCTAACCTTAACCCTAACCCTAACACTTACCCTAACCCTAACCCTTACCCTTACCCTAACAGTAACCCTAAACCTAACCCTAACCCTAACCCTAACACTAACCTTAACCCTTTCCCTTAACCTAACCCTAACCCTAAACTTCACCATAACACTAACCCTACCCCTAAACCTAACCCTAACCCTAAACTTAACCCTAACCCTAACCCTAACCCTAACCCTTACCCTTACCCTAACCCTAACCGTAACGTTTACCCTTACACTAACCGTAACCCTAAACCTAACCCTAAACCTAACTCTAACCCTAACCCTTACCCTTACACTAACCGTAACTGTAAACCTAACCGTAAACCTAACCCTAACCCTAACCCTTAACCTTACCCTAACCCTAACCCTAAACCTAACACTAACCCTTACCCTAACCCTAATCCTACCACTTACCCTTACCCTAACCCTAACCCTAACCTTCACCCTAACACTAACCCTAACCCTTACACTTTCCCTCACCCTAAACCTAACCCTAACCCTAAACCTAACCCTAACACAAACCCTAACCCTAACACCAATCCTAACCCTTAACCTAACCCTAACCCTAATCTTTACCCTAACCCTAACCCTAACCTTAAGCCTAACCCTAACCCTAACCCTTACCCGTACGCTAACCCTAACCCTAACACAAACCGTATACCTAACCCTAACCCTAACCCTTACCCATACACTAACCCTAACCTTAAACCTAACCCTAAACCTAACCATAACCCTAACCCTAACCCTTATCCTAACCCTAACCCTAACCCTTACCCTTACCCTAACCCTAACCCTAACCCTAACCTTCACCCTAACACTAACCCTAACCCTTACCCTTACCCTCACCCTAAACCTAACCCTAACCCTAACCCTAAACTTAACCCTAACACAAACCCTAACCCTAACCCTAATCCTAACCCTTAACCTAACCCTAACCCTAACCTTTACCCTAACCCTAAACCTAACCTTAACCCTAATCCTAACCCTAACCCTTACACGTACCCTAACCCTAAACCTAACACAAACCCTATACCTAACCCTAACCCTAACCCTAACCCTTTCCTTACACTAACCGTAACCCTAAACCTAACCCTAAACCTAACCATAACCCTAACCCTAACCCTTATCCTAACCCTAACCCTAACCCTTACCCTTACCCTAACCCTAACCCTAACCCTTACCCTAACCCTAACCCTAACCCTTACCCTAACCCTAACCCTAACCCTAAACCCAACCCTAACCCTAACCCTAACCCTTACCCTTACCCTAACCCTAAACCTAAACCTAACCCTAACCCTAACCCTTACCCATACACTAACCCTAACCCTAACCCTAACCGTTACCCTAACCCTAACTCTAACCCTAACCCTAACCCTAACCCCAACCCTTACCCTTACCCTAACCCTAACCCTAACACTAACCTTAACCCTTACCCATAACCTAATCCTACTCCTAACCTTCACCTTAACATTAAACCTAACTCTAACCCTAACCCTTTCCCTTACCCTAACCTTAAACGTAACCCTAACCCTAACCCTAACACTTATAATAACTCTTACCCTTACGCTAACCCTAACCCTAAACTTAACCTTACCCTTACCCTAACCCTAACCCTAACCTTAACCCTAAACCTAACCCTAACCCAAACCCTAACAATGACCCTTACCCTAATCCTAACAATAACCCTAACCCCTAAACCTAAACCTAACCCTAACCCTTGCCCTTACCCTAATCCTAAACCTAACTCTAACCGAAACCCTAACCTAAGCCTTATCCTAACAGTAACCCTTACCCTTACCCTAATCCTAACCCTAACCCTAACCCTAAACCTTACCCTAACCCTAACCCTAACCCTTACCCTAAACCTAACCCTAACTCTAACCCTTACCCTTACCCTATCCCTAACCCTAACCCTAACACTTACCCTTGCCCTAACCCTAATCCTAACCTTAACCCTAACCCTTACCCTAACCCTAACCCTAACCCTAACCCTAACCCTAACCCTAACCATTACCCTAACCCTAACCCTTACCCTTACCCTAACCGAAATCATAAACCTAACCCTAGCCCTAACCCTAACACTAACCTTAACCCTTACCATTAACCTAACTCTAACCCTAACCTTCACCTAACACTAACCCTAACCCTACCCCTAACCCTAACCCTCACCCTTAGCCTAACCCTAAACCTAACCCTAAGCCAAAACCTAACCCTAAACCTAACCCTAATCCTAATCCTGACCATAACCCTAACCCTAACCCTAACCCTAACCCCTAACTCTAACCCTAACACTAACACTTACCCTTACCCTCACACTAACACTAACCCTAAACATAACCCTAACCCTAACTATAAACCTTATCCTTACCCTAACCCTAACCCTAAACCTAATCCTAACCCTAACCCTAACACTAACTCTAAACCTAAACCTACCCCTACCCCTAACCCTAACACTTACCCTAACCCTAACCCTAACCATTAACCCTAACCGTAATCCTAACACTTACCGTTACCCTACCCCTAACCCTAAACTTAACCCTAATGCTAACCCTTACCCTAACCCTAACCCTAACCCTAACCCTAACCCTTACCCTAACCCTAACCCTAACCCTTACCCTTATCCTAACCCTAACTCTAACCTTAACCCTAACCCTAACTCTAACCCTTACCCTTACTGTAACCCTAATCCTAACCCTAACCCCAAACCTAACACTAACCCTAAACCTAACCCTTACCCTTACCCGAACCCAAAGCCTAAACCTAACCCTAACTCTAACCCTAACGCTAACCCTAACCCTAACCCTTAAACTTACTATAACCCTAAACCTAACCCTATCCCAAAACCTAAACCTATCCCTAACCCTAACCCTAACCTAAACCTAAACCTATCCCAAACCCTAACCCTAACCCTAACTCTAACCCTTACCCTTACCCTAACCCTAACGCTAACCCTAACCCCTACCCTTACCCTAACCCTAACACTAAACCTAACCCTAACCCTAACCCTAACCCTAACCCTTACCCTAACCAAACCCTAACACTAACTCTAAACCTTACCCTTAGCCTAACCCTAACCCTAACCCTAACACTTACCCTCACCCTAACCCTAACCCTAACCCCTATCCCTTAACCTAATCCTAACTGTTACCCTTACCCTAACCCTAACCATAACCTTAACCCTAAGCCTAACCCTAACCCTTACCCTTACCCTAACCCTAAACATAACCCTAACCCAAACCCTAACCCTAAACCTAACACTAACCCTAACCCTTACCCTTACCCTAACCCTAAAGCTAACCCTAACCCAAACCCTAACCCTAACCGTAACCCTTACTCTTACCCTAACCCTAACCCTAACCCTAACCCTAACCCTTACTCTTACCCTAACCCTAATCCTAACCCTAACCCTAACCCTAACCCTAATCCTTACCCTTACCCTAACGCTAAACCTTACCTTAAACCTAACCCTAACCCTAACCCTTACCCTTACTCTAACCCTAAAACTAACCCTAACCCAAACATTAAGCCTAACCCTAACCCTAACCCTAACCCTTACCCTTACCCTAAGCCTAATACTAACCCTGACCCTAACCCTAAACGTTACCCTTACCCTAACCCTACCCTAACCTTTACCCTAATCCTAACCCTAACTCTAACCCTCATCCTTACTCTTTCCCTAATCCTAACCCTTACCCTAACCCTAAACTTAACCCTAACCCTAACCCTAACCCTTACCCTTACCCTAACCCTAACTGTAAACCGAACTCTAAGCCTTACCCTTAC
The DNA here is from genome assembly GCA_024803745.1 of Megascapheus bottae. Taxonomy (NCBI): domain Eukaryota; kingdom Metazoa; phylum Chordata; class Mammalia; order Rodentia; family Geomyidae; genus Megascapheus; species Megascapheus bottae. Next base: position 1,096,121 of record JANJXV010000067.1, on the reverse strand, counting down.
CCTAAACCTAAACCGAACCCAAACCCTAACCCTAACCCTTACCCTAACCCTAAACCTAACCCTAACCCTTACCCTGACCCTTACCCTAAACCTAACCCTAACCCTACCCCTTACCCTTACCCTAACCATAACCCTAGCCCTAACCCTAACCCCTAACTCTAACCCTAACACTAACCCTTACCCTTACCCTAACCCTAACCCGAAACTTAACCCAACCGTAACTCTAACCATTAAACTTACCCTAACCCTAAACCTAACCCTAACCCAAACCCTAATCCAAACCCTAACCCTAACCCTTACCCTAACCCTAACCCTAACCCTTACCTTTACCCCTACTCTAAACCTAACCCTAACCTTAACCCTCACCTAACCCTAATTCTAACCCTAACCCTTACCCTTACCCTAACCCTAACCCTAACCCTAAACATAACCCTAACCCTAACTATAAACCTTAACCTTACCCAAACCCTAACTCTAAACCTAATCCTAACCCTAAACCTAACACTAACTCTAAACCTAAACCTTACCCTAACCCTAACCTTAACACTTACCCTAACCCTAACCCTAACCATTTACCCTAACTGTAACCCTAACACTTACCGTTACCCTGCCCCTAACCTTAACCTTAACCCTAATGCTAACGCTAACCCTAACCCTTACCCTTACCCTAACCCTAACCCTAACCCTAACCCTTAACCTTAAACTAACCCTAACCCTAACCCTCACCCTTACCCTTATCCTAACCCTAACTCTAACCTTAACCCTAACCCTAACCCTAACCCCAACCCTTACCCTTACTCTAACCTTAACCCTAACCCTAACCCCAAACCTAACACTAACCCTAAACCTAACCTTTACCCTTACCCTAACCCAAAGCCTAAACCTAACCCTAACTCTAACCCTAATGCTAACCCTAACCCTAACCCTTAAACTTACCCTAACCCTAAACCTAACCCTAACCCAAAACCTAACCCTATCCCTAACCCTAACCCTAACCTAAACCTATCCCAAACCCTAACCCTAACCCTAAGCCTTACCCTTACCCTAACCCTAACGCTAACCCTAACCCTTACCCTTACCCTAAACCTAACACTAACCCTAACCCTAAACCTAACCCTAACCCTAACCCTAACCCTTACCCTAACCCAAACCCTAACACTAACTCTAACCCTTACCCTTAGCCTAACCCTAACCCTAAACCAAAACCTAACACTTACCCTCACCCTAACCCTAACTCTAACCCCAAACCCTTAACCTAATCCTAACTGTTACCCTTACCCTAACCCTAACCCTAACCTTAACCATAACCCTAACCCTAACCCTTACCCTTACCCTAACCCTAAACATAACCCTAACCCAAACCCTAACCCTAAACCTAACACTAACCCTTACCCTTACCCTTACCCTAACCCTAACCCTTACTCTTACCCTAAGCCTAATCCTAACCCTAACCCTAATCTTAACCCTTACGCTAACCCAAAACCTACCCTAACCTTTACCCTAACCCTAACCCTAACCCTTACCCTTACCCTTACGCTAACCCTAAACCTAACCCTATTCCTAACCCTTACCTTTACCCTAACCCTAACCTTAAACCTAACCCTAACCCTAACCGTAACCGTAACCCTAACCCTAATCCTAACCCTTACCCTAACCCTAACCCTAACCTTAACCCTAACCCTAACCCTAACCCTAACCCTTACCCTTACCCTAACCGTAACCCTAACCCTAAACCTTACACTTACCCTAACCCTAACCGTAACCTTAACGCAAACCCTAACCCTAAACCTGACCCTAAACCTAAACCTAACCCTAACCCTTACCCTTATCCTAACCCTAACCCTAAACCTAACCCTAACCCTAACCCTTACCCTAAACCTAACCCTAACCATACCCTTAACCCTAACCCTAACCGTAAGCCTAACCCTAACCCTGACCCTTACGCTAACCCTAACCCTAACCCTTACACATACCCTAAACCTAACCCTAACCCCTTACCCTAACCCTTACCCTAACCTTAACCCTAACCATAACCCTAAGCCTAACCCTAACCCTAACCCTAACCCTTACCCTAACCCTAACCCTTACCCTCACCCTAACAGTAACCCCAAACCTAACCCTAAACCTAACCCTAACACTAACCTTAACCCTTTCCCTTAACCTAACCCTAACCCTAACCTTCACCCTAACAGTAACCCTACCCCTAAATCTAACCCTAAACCTTACCCTTACCCTAAGCCTAAACCTAACCCTATCCGAAAACCTAACCCTAACCCTAACCCTAATCCTACCTCTGACCCGAACCCTAACCCTAAACCTAACACTTACCCTTACCCTAACCCTCACCCTAAACTTAACCCTAAACCTAACCCTAACCCTAAGCCTTACCCTTACCCTAACCCTAACGCTAACCCTAACCCTTACCCTTACCCTAAACCTAACACTAACCCTAACCCTAAACCTAACCCTAACCCTAACCCTAACCCTTACCCTAACCCAAACCCTAACACTAACTCTAACCCTTACCCTTAGCCTAACCCTAACCCTAAACCAAAACCTAACACTTACCCTCACCCTAACCCTAACTCTAACCCCAAACCCTTAACCTAATCCTAACTGTTACCCTTACCCTAACCCTAACCCTAACCTTAACCATAACCCTAACCCTAACCCTTACCCTTACCCTAACCCTAAACATAACCCTAACCCAAACCCTAACCCTAAACCTAACACTAACCCTTACCCTTACCCTTACCCTAACCCTAACCCTTACTCTTACCCTAAGCCTAATCCTAACCCTAACCCTAATCTTAACCCTTACGCTAACCCAAAACCTACCCTAACCTTTACCCTAACCCTAACCCTAACCCTTACACTTACCCTTACGCTAACCCTAAACCTAACCCTATTCCTAACCCTTACCTTTACCCTAACCCTAACCTTAAACCTAACCCTAACCCTAACCGTAACCGTAACCCTAACCCTAATCCTAACCCTTACCCTAACCCTAACCCTAACCTTAACCCTAACCCTAACCCTAACCCTAACCCTTACCCTTACCCTAACCGTAACCCTAACCCTAAACCTTACACTTACCCTAACCCTAACCGTAACCTTAACGCAAACCCTAACCCTAAACCTGACCCTAAACCTAAACCTAACCCTAACCCTTACCCTTATCCTAACCCTAACCCTAAACCTAACCCTAACCCTAACCCTTACCCTAAACCTAACCCTAACCATACCCTTAACCCTAACCCTAACCGTAAGCCTAACCCTAACCCTGACCCTTACGCTAACCCTAACCCTAACCCTTACACATACCCTAAACCTAACCCTAACCCCGTACCCTAACCCTTACCCTAACCTTAACCCTAACCGTAACCCTAAGCCTAACCCTAACCCTAACCCTAACCCTTACCCTAACCCTAACCCTTACCCTCACCCTAACAATAACCCCAAACCTAACCCTAAACCTAACCCTAACACTAACCTTAACCCTTTCCCTTAACCTAACCCTAACCCTAACCTTCACCCTAACAGTAACCCTACCCCTAAATCTAACCCTAAACCTTACCCTTACCCTAAGCCTAAACCTAACCCTATCCGAAAACCTAACCCTAACCCTAACCCTAATCCTACCTCTGACCCGAACCCTAACCCTAAACCTAACACTTACCCTTACCCTAACCCTCACCCTAAACTTAACCCTAAACCTAACCCTAACCCTAACCCAAACCCTTACCCTAACCCTAACCCTAACCCTAAACCTAACCCTAAACCTAACTCTAACCCTAACCCTTACCCTTACACTAACCGTAACTGTAAACCTAACCGTAAACCTAACCCTAACCCTAACCCTTAACCTTACCCTAACCCTAACCCTAAACCTAACACTAACCCTTACCCTAACCCTAATCCTACCACTTACCCTTACCCTAACCCTAACCCTAACCTTCACCCTAACACTAACCCTAACCCTTACACTTTCCCTCACCCTAAACCTAACCCTAACCCTAAACCTAACCCTAACACAAACCCTAACCCTAACACCAATCCTAACCCTTAACCTAACCCTAACCCTAATCTTTACCCTAACCCTAACCCTAACCTTAAGCCTAACCCTAACCCTAACCCTTACCCGTACGCTAACCCTAACCCTAACACAAACCGTATACCTAACCCTAACCCTAACCCTTACCCATACACTAACCCTAACCTTAAACCTAACCCTAAACCTAACCATAACCCTAACCCTAACCCTTATCCTAACCCTAACCCTAACCCTTACCCTTACCCTAACCCTAACCCTAACCCTAACCTTCACCCTAACACTAACCCTAACCCTTACCCTTACCCTCACCCTAAACCTAACCCTAACCCTAACCCTAAACCTAACCCTAACACAAACCCTAACCCTAACCCTAATCCTAACCCTTAACCTAACCCTAACCCTAACCTTTACCCTAACCCTAAACCTAACCTTAACCCTAATCCTAACCCTAACCCTTACACGTACCCTAACCCTAAACCTAACACAAACCCTATACCTAACCCTAACCCTAACCCTAACCCTTTCCTTACACTAACCGTAACCCTAAACCTAACCCTAAACCTAACCATAACCCTAACCCTAACCCTTATCCTAACCCTAACCCTAACCCTTACCCTTACCCTAACCCTAACCCTAACCCTTACCCTAACCCTAACCCTAACCCTTACCCTAACGCTAACCCTAACCCTAAACCCAACCCTAACCCTAACCCTAACCCTTACCCTTACCCTAACCCTAAACCTAAACCTAACCCTAACCCTAACCCTTACCCATACACTAACCCTAACCCTAACCCTAACCGTTACCCTAACCCTAACTCTAACCCTAACGCTAACCCTAACCCCAACCCTTACCCTTACCCTAACCCTAACCCTAACACTAACCTTAACCCTTACCCATAACCTAATCCTAATCCTAACCTTCACCTTAACATTAAACCTAACTCTAACCCTAACCCTTTCCCTTACCCTAACCTTAAACGTAACCCTAACCCTAACCCTAACACTTATAATAACTCTTACCCTTACGCTAACCCTAACCCTAAACTTAACCTTACCCTTACCCTAACCCTAACCCTAACCTTAACCCTAAACCTAACCCTAACCCAAACCCTAACAATGACCCTTACCCTAATCCTAACAATAACCCTAACCCCTAAACCTAAACCTAACCCTAACCCTTGCCCTTACCCTAATCCTAAACCTAACTCTAACCGAAACCCTAACCTAAGCCTTATCCTAACCGTAACCCTTACCCTTACCCTAATCCTAACCCTAACCCTAACCCTAAACCTTACCCTAACCCTAACCCTAACCCTTACCCTAAACCTAACCCTAACTCTAACCCTTACCCTTACCCTATCCCTAACCCTAACCCTAACACTTACCCTTGCCCTAACCCTAATCCTAACCTTAACCCTAACCCTTACCCTAACCCTAACCCTAACCCTAACCCTAACCCTAACCCTAACCATTACCCTAACCCTAACCCTTACCCTTACCCTAACCGAAATCATAAACCTAACCCTAGCCCTAACCCTAACACTAACCTTAACCCTTACCATTAACCTAACTCTAACCCTAACCTTCACCTAACACTAACCCTAACCCTACCCCTAACCCTAACCCTCACCCTTAGCCTAACCCTAAACCTAACCCTAAGCCAAAACCTAACCCTAAACCTAACCCTAATCCTAATCCTGACCATAACCCTAACCCTAACCCTAACCCTAACCCCTAACTCTAACCCTAACACTAACACTTACCCTTACCCTCACACTAACACTAACCCTAAACATAACCCTAACCCTAACTATAAACCTTAGCCTTACCCTAACCCTAACCCTAAACCTAATCCTAACCCTAACCCTAACACTAACTCTAAACCTAAACCTACCCCTACCCCTAACCCTAACACTTACCCTAACCCTAACCCTAACCATTAACCCTAACCGTAATCCTAACACTTACCGTTACCCTACCCCTAACCCTAAACTTAACCCTAATGCTAACCCTTACCCTAACCCTAACCCTAACCCTAACCCTAACCCTTACCCTAACCCTAACCCTAACCCTTACCCTTATCCTAACCCTAACTCTAACCTTAACCCTAACCCTAACTCTAACCCTTACCCTTACTGTAACCCTAATCCTAACCCTAACCCTTACCCTTACCCTAAGCCTAATACTAACCCTGACCCTAACCCTAAACGTTACCCTTACCCTAACCCTACCCTAACCTTTACCCTAATCCTAACCCTAACTCTAACCCTCATCCTTACTCTTTCCCTAATCCTAACCCTTACCCTAACCCTAAACTTAACCCTAACCCTAACCCTAACCCTTACCCTTACCCTAACCCTAACTGTAAACCGAACTCTAAGCCTTACCCTTACCCTAAACCTAAACCGAACCCAAACCCTAACCCTAACCCTTACCCTAACCCTAAACCTAACCCTAACCCTTACCCTGACCCTTACCCTAAACCTAACCCTAACCCTACCCCTTACCCTTACCCTAACCATAACCCTAGCCCTAACCCTAACCCCTAACTCTAACCCTAACACTAACCCTTACCCTTACCCTAACCCTAACCCGAAACTTAACCCAACCGTAACTCTAACCATTAAACTTACCCTAACCCTAAACCTAACCCTAACCCAAACCCTAATCCAAACCCTAACCCTAACCCTTACCCTAACCCTAACCCTAACCCTTACCTTTACCCCTACTCTAAACCTAACCCTAACCTTAACCCTCACCTAACCCTAATTCTAACCCTAACCCTTACCCTTACCCTAACCCTAACCCTAACCCTAAACATAACCCTAACCCTAACTATAAACCTTAACCTTACCCAAACCCTAACTCTAAACCTAATCCTAACCCTAAACCTAACACTAACTCTAAACCTAAACCTTACCCTAACCCTAACCTTAACACTTACCCTAACCCTAACCCTAACCATTTACCCTAACTGTAACCCTAACACTTACCGTTACCCTGCCCCTAACCTTAACCTTAACCCTAACGCTAACGCTAACCCTAACCCTTACCCTTACCCTAACCCTAACCCTAACCCTAACCCTTAACCTTAAACTAACCCTAACCCTAACCCTCACCCTTACCCTTATCCTAACCCTAACTCTAACCTTAACCCTAACCCTAACCCTAACCCCAACCCTTACCCTTACTCTAACCCTAACCCTAACCCTAACCCCAAACCTAACACTAACCCTAAACCTAACCTTTACCCTTACCCTAACCCAAAGCCTAAACCTAACCCTAACTCTAACCCTAATGCTAACCCTAACCCTAACCCTTAAACTTACCCTAACCCTAAACCTAACCCTAACCCAAAACCTAACCCTATCCCTAACCCTAACCCTAACCTAAACCTATCCCAAACCCTAACCCTAACCCTAAGCCTTACCCTTACCCTAACCCTAACGCTAACCCTAACCCTTACCCTTACCCTAAACCTAACACTAACCCTAACCCTAAACCTAACCCTAACCCTAACCCTAACCCTTACCCTAACCCAAACCCTAACACTAACTCTAACCCTTACCCTTAGCCTAACCCTAACCCTAAACCAAAACCTAACACTTACCCTCACCCTAACCCTAACTCTAACCCCAAACCCTTAACCTAATCCTAACTGTTACCCTTACCCTAACCCTAACCCTAACCTTAACCATAACCCTAACCCTAACCCTTACCCTTACCCTAACCCTAAACATAACCCTAACCCAAACCCTAACCCTAAACCTAACACTAACCCTTACCCTTACCCTTACCCTAACCCTAACCCTTACTCTTACCCTAAGCCTAATCCTAACCCTAACCCTAATCTTAACCCTTACGCTAACCCAAAACCTACCCTAACCTTTACCCTAACCCTAACCCTAAACCTTACCCTTACCCTTACGCTAACCCTAAACCTAACCCTATTCCTAACCCTTACCTTTACCCTAACCCTAACCTTAAACCTAACCCTAACCCTAACCGTAACCGTAACCCTAACCCTAATCCTAACCCTTACCCTAACCCTAACCCTAACCTTAAACCTAACCCTAACCCTAACCCTAACCCTTACCCTTACCCTAACCGTAACCCTAACCCTAAACCTTACACTTACCCTAACCCTAACCGTAACCTTAACGCAAACCCTAACCCTAAACCTGACCCTAAACCTAAACCTAACCCTAACCCTTACCCTTATCCTAACCCTAACCCTAAACCTAACCCTAACCCTAACCCTTACCCTAAACCTAACCCTAACCATACCCTTAACCCTAACCCTAACCGTAAGCCTAACCCTAACCCTGACCCTTACGCTAACCCTAACCCTAACCCTTACACATACCCTAAACCTAACCCTAACCCCTTACCCTAACCCTTACCCTAACCTTAACCCTAACCGTAACCCTAAGCCTAACCCTAACCCTAACCCTAACCCTTACCCTAACCCTAACCCTTACCCTCACCCTAACAGTAACCCCAAACCTAACCCTAAACCTAACCCTAACACTAACCTTAACCCTTTCCCTTAACCTAACCCTAACCCTAACCTTCACCCTAACAGTAACCCTACCCCTAAATCTAACCCTAAACCTTACCCTTACCCTAAGCCTAAACCTAACCCTATCCGAAAAACTAACCCTAACCCTAACCCTAATCCTACCTCTGACCCGAACCCTAACCCTAAACCTAACACTTACCCTTACCCTAACCCTCACCCTAAACTTAACCCTAAACCTAACCCTAACCCTAAGCCTTACCCTTACCCTAACCCTAACGCTAACCCTAACCCTTACCCTTACCCTAAACCTAACACTAACCCTAACCCTAAACCTAACCCTAACCCTAACCCTAACCCTTACCCTAACCCAAACCCTAACACTAACTCTAACCCTTACCCTTAGCCTAACCCTAACCCTAAACCAAAACCTAACACTTACCCTCACCCTAACCCTAACTCTAACCCCAAACCCTTAACCTAATCCTAACTGTTACCCTTACCCTAACCCTAACCCTAACCTTAACCATAACCCTAACCCTAACCCTTACCCTTACCCTAACCCTAAACATAACCCTAACCCAAACCCTAACCCTAAACCTAACACTAACCCTTACCCTTACCCTTACCCTAACCCTAACCCTTACTCTTACCCTAAGCCTAATCCTAACCCTAACCCTAATCTTAACCCTTACGCTAACCCAAAACCTACCCTAACCTTTACCCTAACCCTAACCCTAACCCTTACCCTTACCCTTACGCTAACCCTAAACCTAACCCTATTCCTAACCCTTACCTTTACCCTAACCCTAACCTTAAACCTAACCCTAACCCTAACCGTAACCGTAACCCTAACCCTAATCCTAACCCTTACCCTAACCCTAACCCTAACCTTAACCCTAACCCTAACCCTAACCCTAACCCTTACCCTTACCCTAACCGTAACCCTAACCCTAAACCTTACACTTACCCTAACCCTAACCGTAACCTTAACGCAAACCCTAACCCTAAACCTGACCCTAAACCTAAACCTAACCCTAACCCTTACCCTTATCCTAACCCTAACCCTAAACCTAACCCTAACCCTAACCCTTACCCTAAACCTAACCCTAACCATACCCTTAACCCTAACCCTAACCGTAAGCCTAACCCTAACCCTGACCCTTACGCTAACCCTAACCCTAACCCTTACACATACCCTAAACCTAACCCTAACCCCTTACCCTAACCCTTACCCTAACCTTAACCCTAACCGTAACCCTAAGCCTAACCCTAACCCTAACCCTAACCCTTACCCTAACCCTAACCCTTACCCTCACCCTAACAATAACCCCAAACCTAACCCTAAACCTAACCCTAACACTAACCTTAACCCTTTCCCTTAACCTAACCCTAACCCTAACCTTCACCCTAACAGTAACCCTACCCCTAAATCTAACCCTAAACCTTACCCTTACCCTAAGCCTAAACCTAACCCTATCCGAAAACCTAACCCTAACCCTAACCCTAATCCTACCTCTGACCCGAACCCTAACCCTAAACCTAACACTTACCCTTACCCTAACCCTCACCCTAAACTTAACCCTAAACCTAACCCTAACCCTAACCCTGACCCTTACCCTAACCGTAACCCTAACCCTTACCCTTACACTAACCGTAACCCTAAACCTAAGCCTAAGCCTAAGCCTAAGGCTAACACTTACCCTTACACTAACCGTAACCGTAAACCTAACCTTAAACCTAACCCTAACCATAAACTTACCCTTATCCAGACCCTAACCCTATCCCTAACACTAACCCTTACTGTAACCCTAACCCTAAACCTAACCCTAACCCTAACCCTAAACCTAACCCTAATACAAACCCTAACCCTAACCTCAACCCTAATCCTAACCCTTACCCTAACCCTAACCCTAACCCTAACCCTTACCCTGACCCTAAATCTAACCTTAACCCTAACCCTAACCCTAACCCTAACACAAACCCTATACCTAACCCTAACCCTAACCCTTAACCTTACACTAACCCTAACCCTAAACCTAACCATAACACTAATCCTAACCCTTACCCTAACACTAACCCTAACCCTAACCCTAAACCTAACCCTAACACTAACCCTAACACTTATCCTTACCCTAACCCTAACCCTAAACCTAACCCTAACTCTAACACTTACCCTTAACCTAACACTAACCCTAACCCTAACCCTAACCCTTTCCCTAACCGTACCCCTAATCGTAACCCTTTCTCTTACCCTAACACTAACCCTAACCCTTACCCTTACCCTAACCCTAACCCTAACCCTAACCCTTTCTCTTTCCCTTACCCTAACCCTAACCCTAACCCTTACCCTTACCCTAACTCTAACCCTAACCCTAAACCTAACCCTAACCCTAACCCTAACACTAACCTTAACCCTTACCCTTAACCTAATCCTAACCCTAACCTTCACCCTAACATTAACCCTAACCCTAAACCTAACCGTTACCCTTACCATAACCCTAAACCTAACCCTAACCCAAACCCTAACCCTAACCCTAATCCTAACCCTTACACTTACGCTAACCCTAACCCTAAACTTAAACTTTACCCTTACCCTAGCCCTAACCCTAACCGTAACCCTAACCTTAACCCTAACCCTAACCCTTACCCTTACCCTAACCCTAAACCTAACCCTAAACCTAACCCTAACCCTAACCCTAACCCTAATCCTAACCCTTACCGTAACCCTAACAATAACCCTAACCCCTAACCCTAAACCTAACCCTAACCCTTGCCCTTACCCTAATCGTAAACCTAACCCTAACCTAAACCCTAAGCTAAGCCTAATCCTTACCCTTACCCTAACCCTAACCCTTACCCTAACCCTAACCCTTACCCTTACCCTTACCCTAACCCTAACCCTAACCCTAAGCCTTACCCTAACCCTAACCGTTACCCTTACCCTTACCCTTACCCTAACCCTAACCCTAAACCTAACCTAACCCTAACCCTAACCCTAACACTAACCTTAACGCTTATCCTTAACCAAATCCTAACCTAACCTTCACCATAACTTTAACCCTAACCCTAACCCTAACTCTTACCATTACCCTAACCCTAAACCTAACACTAACCCAAACCCTAACCCTACCCTAACCCTTACCCTTACCCTAACCCTAACCCTAACCGAAAACCTAACCCTTACCCTAACCCTAACCCTACCCCTAATCCTAACTGTTACCCTTACACTAAACCTAACCATAACCTTCACCCTAACACTAACCCTAACCCTAACACTAACCCTTACCCTTACCCTAAACCTAACCCTAAATCTAACCCTTACCCTTACACTAACACTAACCCTAACCCTAACCCCTAACCCTAACACTAACCCTTACCCTAACCATAAACCTTATCCATACCCTAACCGTAACCCTAAACCTAACCCTAACCCTAACCCTAACCTTCACCCTAACACTAACCCTAACCCTAACACTAACCCTTACCCTTACCCTAAATCTAACCCTAACTCTAATACTTACCCTTACCGTATCCCTAATCCTAACCCTAACACTTACCCTTACCCTAACCCTAACCCTTACCCTAACCCAAACCCTAACCCTAACCCTAAACCTTACACTTACCCTAACCCTGACCCTAACCCGTACCCTAATCCTAACCCTAACCCTAACCCAATCCTTAACCCTTACCCTTACCTTAACCCTCACCCTAAAGCTAACCCATAATCTTACCCAAACGCTAACCCTAACCCTAACCCTAACCCTAACACATACCCTTACCCTAACCCTAACCCTGACCCTTACCGTAACCCTAAACCTAACCCTAACTCTAACGCTAACCCTAACCCTAACCCTTCCCTAATCCTAACGCTAACCCTTACCCTTACCCTAAACCTAACCCAAACCTTAACCCCAACCTTAAACCTAACCCTAAACCCAACGCTAACCCTTACCCTTACCCTGAACCTAAACCTAAAACTAACCATAACCCTAACCCTTACCCTTACCTTAACCCTAACCCTAATCCTAACCCTAAGCCTTAGACTTACCCTAACCCTAACCCTTAACCTAACCCTAATCCTAACCCTAACCTTAAGCCTAAACCTTACCATTACCCTAACCCTAACCCTAACCTTAACCCTCAACCTAACCCTAACCCTAAACCTAAACCTTAACCTTACCCTAACCCTAACCCTTAACCTAACCCTAACCGTTACACTTACCCTCAACCTACCCCTAACATTAACGCTAACAATAACCCTAAACCTAACCCTAACCTTAAACCTAACCCTTATCCTTACCCTAACCATAACCCTAACCCTAACCCTGAACCTAATCCTAACACTAAACCTAACCCTTACCCTAACCCTAACCCTAACCCTAAACGTAACCCTAAACCTAACCTTAAACCTAACCCTAACCCTAACCCTAACCCTTAAACCTAAAACTAATCCTAACCCTTCCCCTTACCCTAACCCTAACAATAAACCTAAAACGAACCCTAAACCTAACCCTAACCCTAACCTTAACCTAACCCTAACCCTTACCATAATCCTAATCCTAAGCCTAACCCTAATCCTAACCCTTACTCTAACCCTAACCGTAACCCTAACCCTTACCCTTACCCTTACCCTAACCCTAACCCTAACCTTAACCCTAACCCTAACCCTAACCCTTACCCTTACCCTAACGCTAACCCTAACCCTAAACCTATACCTAACCCTAACCCTAAACCTAACCCTTACCCTTACACTAACCCTAACCCTAAACCTAATCCTAAAACTAACCATAACCCTAACCCTAATCCTTACCCTAACCCTTACCCTTACACTAACCCTAACCCTAAACCTAACCCTAACCCTAACCCTTACCCTTAACCTAACACTAACCCTAACATTAACCGTTACCATAACACTAACCCTAACCCTAACCCTAACCCTTACCCTAACCCTAACCCTAATCCTAAACCTTACTCTTACCCTAACCCTAACAATAACCCTTACACTTACCCTAACCCTAACCCTAACCCTTACCCTAACCCTAACCCTAACCCTAAAACTAACCTAAACCCTTACCCTTAACTTAATCCTAACCCTAACCTTCACCCTAACCCTAACCCTAACCCTAACACTAACCCTAACCCTTACCTTTACCCTAACCCTAAACCTAACCCTAACCCAAACCCTAACACTAACCCTAACCCTAATCCTAACCCTTACCCTTACGCTAACCCTAACCCTAACCCTTACCCTGGCCCTAAGCCAACCCCAACCGTAAACCTAACCCTAACCCTAACCCTTACCCTTACACAAACCGTAACCCTAACCCTAACCCTAAACCTAACTCTAACACTTACCCTAACCCTAACCCTAACCCTAACCCTTACCCTAACCCTAACAATAACCCTAACCCTTAACCCTAAACGTAACCCTAACCCTTGCCCTTACCCTAACCCTAAACCTAACCCTAACCCAAAACCTAACCTAAGCCTAACCCTAACCGTACCCCTTACCCTTACACTAACCGTAAACCTAACCCTAACCCTAACCCTTACCCTAACCCTAACCCTAATCTTCACCGTAACACTAACCCTAACCCTAACACTAACCCTTATCCTTACCCTAAACCTAACCCTAACTCTAACCCTTACCCTTACCTTATCCCTAACCCTAACCCTAACACTTACCCTAACCCTAACCCTAACCCTAACCATAACCATAAACCTAACCCTAACCCTTACCCTAACCCTAACCCTAAGCCTAACCCTAATCCTAACCCTTACCCTTACCCTAACCCTTACCCTAACCCTAACCTTAACCCTTACCCTAACCCTAACCCAAAACTTAACCGTAACCCTAACCCTAACCAAAACACTAACCTTAACCCTTACCCTTAACATAACCCTAACCCTAACCCTAACCCTAAACTTAACCCTAACCCTAACCCTAACCCTTACCCTAAACCTACCCCTAAACGTAACCCTAACCCTAACCCTTACCCTTACACTAACCGTAACCCTAAACCTAACCCTAAACTTAACGCTAACCCTAACTCTAACCCTAACCCTTACCCTAACCCTAATCCTAACCCTAAACCTTACCATAACCATAACCCTAACCCAAACCCGTAACCATAACCCTAACCCTAATCCTTAACCCTTACCCTTACCCTAACATTAACCCTAACAATAACCCTAACCGTTACCTTAACCCTAACCGTAAACTTCACCCTAACACTAACCCTAACCCTAACACTAACCCTTATCCTTACCCTAAACCTAACACTAACTCTAACCCTTACCCTTACCTTATCCCTAACCCTAACCTTAACCCTAACCCTAACCCTAACCCTACTCCCGACCCTTACCCTAACCCTAACCCTTACCCTAACTCTAACCCTAAACCTAAACCTAACCCTATCCCTTACCTTAACCCAAACCCAAACCCTAACCCTAACACTTACCCTTACTGTAACCCTAACCCTAACCCTTACCCTAACCCTAACCCTAATCCTACCCCTGACCCGAACCCTAACCCTAAACCTAACACTTACCCTTACCCTAACCCTCACCCTAAACTTGACCCTAAACCTAACCCTAACCCTAACCCTGAACCTTACCCTAACCGTAACCCTAACCCTTACCCTTACACTAACCGTAACCCTAAACCTAAGCCTAAGCCTAAGCCTAAGGCTAACACTTACCCTTACACTAACCATAACCGTAAACCTAACCTTAAACCTAACCCTAACCATAAACTTACCCTTATCCAGACCCTAACCCTAACCCTTACACTAACCCTTACTGTAA
Organism: Megascapheus bottae; assembly: GCA_024803745.1. NCBI lineage: Eukaryota > Metazoa > Chordata > Mammalia > Rodentia > Geomyidae > Megascapheus > Megascapheus bottae. Next base: position 1,080,736 of record JANJXV010000067.1, on the reverse strand, counting down.
CCCTAACCCTAAACCTAACCCTAACCCTAACCCTAAACCTAACCCTAATACAAACCCTAACCCTAACCTTAACCCTAATCCTAACCCTTACCCTAACCCTAACCCTAACCCTAACCCTTACCCTGACCCTAAATCTAACCTTAACCCTAACCCTAACCCTAACCCTAACACAAACCCTATACCTAACCCTAACCCTAACCCTTAACCTTACACTAACCCTAACCCTAAACCTAACCATAACACTAATCCTAACCCTTACCCTAACCCTAACCCTAACCCTAACACTAACCCTAACCCTTATCCTTACCCTAACCCTAACCCTAAACCTAACCCTAACCCTAACACTTACTCTTAACCTAACACTAACCCTAACCCTAACCCTAACCCTAACCCTTTCCCTAACCCTACCCCTAATCGTAACACTTTCTCTTACCCTAACCCTAACCCTAACCCTTACCCTTACCCTAAACCTAACCGTAACCCTAACCCTTTCTCTTTCCCTTACCCTAACCCTAACCCTTACCCTTACCCTAACTCTAACCCTAACCCTAAACCTAACCCTTACCCAATCCCTAACCCTAAACCTAACCCTTACCCTAACCCTAACCGTAACCCTAACCCTACACCTAACCCTAACCCTAACCCTAACCCTTACCCTTACACTAAACCTAAACCTAAACCTAATCCTAAACCTAACCATAACCCTAAACCGAACACTTACCCTAACCCTAACTCTTACGCTTACCCTAACCCTAACCCTAAACCTAACCCTAACCGAAAACCTAACACTTACCCTAACCCTAACCCTACACCTAACCCTTAGCCTAACCCTAACCCTAACCCTAACCGAAAACCTAACCCTTGCCCTAACCCTAACCCTACCCCTAATCCTAACTGTTACCCTTACACTAAACCTAACCCTAACCTTCACCCTAACACTAACCCTAACCCTAACACTAACCCTTACCCTTACCCTAAACCTAACCCTAAATCTAACCCTTACCCTTACCCTAACACTAACCCTAACCCTAACCCTTACCCTAACCATAAACCTTATCCATACCCTAACCGTAACCCTAAACCTAACCCTTACCCTAACCCTAACCCTTACCCTTACTGTAACGCTAACCCTAACGCTAACCCTAACCACTAACCCTATCCTTAACCCTAACCCTAACTCTAACCCTAAACCTAAACCTAACCCCTAACCCTAACCCTAACCCTAACCCTTACCCTTGCCCTTACCCAAACCCTAAACCTAAACTTAACCCTAACCCTAACGCTAACCCTAACCCTTACCATTACCATAACCCTAAACCAAACCCTAACCCAAACCCTTCCCCTAAGCCTAACCCTAACCCTAACCCTTACCCTTACCCTAACTCTAAACCTAACCCTTACCGTAACCGTAACCCTAACTCTTACCCTAACCTTAACCCTAACCCTAACCGTAACACTTACCCTTACCCTTTCCCTAACCCTAACCCTAACCCTAACCCTAACCCTAACCTCAACCCTAACCCTAACCATAACCCTTACCCTTACACTAACCCTAACCTTAACCCTAACTCTAACCCAAATTCTAAGCCTAACCGTAACGCTTACCCTAAACCTAACCCTAGCCCTAACCCTTACCCTTACCGTTACCTAACCCTAAAGATAACCCTAACCCTTACCATAACCCTAACTTTAACCCTAACCCGAACTAATAACCCTAACCCTAACCCTAACATTCACCTTTATCCTAAACCTAACCCTAAACCTAACCCTAACCCAAACCCTAACCCTAACCCTAACCCTAACCCTAAGCCTAACCCTAACACTAACCATAACCTTTACCCTAACCCTAACCCTAACACTAACCCTAACCCTAACCCTAACCTTAACCCTAACTCTAACCCTTACAGTAACCCTAATCCTAACCCTTGCCCTAACCCTAACCCTAACCCTAACCCTAACCCTAACCATTACCCTAACCCTAAACCTTACCCTTACCCTAACCCTAACCTTAGCCCTAAACTTAACCCTAACTCTAACCCTTACCCTTATACTAACCCTAAGCCTAACCCTTACCCTTACCCTAACCCTAACCCCTAACCCTAACACTAACCCTTACTCTTAACCTAACCCTAACCCTAAACCTAACCCAAACCCTAACTTTAACCCTTACTCTTACCCTAAACCTAGCCCTAATCCTAACCCTTAACCTGCCCCTAACCCTAACCCTAACCCTAACCCTAACACTTACCCTTACCCTAACCCTAACCCTAACCCTAAACCTAACCCCTAACCCTAACCCTAACCCTATCCCTTACTCTGACCCTAACCCTAACCCTAACCTTAACTCTAAACCTACCCCTAATCCTAACCCTAACCCTAACCCTTACTCTAACACTAACCCTAACCTAAACCCTAACCCTAACCCTAACAGTTACCCTTACCCTAACCCTAACCCTAACCTTAACCCTAACCCTATCCCTAACCCTAACTCTTACCCTTACCCTAACCCTAAACGTAACCCTAACCCAAACCCTAACCCTAACCCTAACCCTTACCCTTACCCTAACCTAACCGTAACCTTAACCCTAACCCTAACCCTAACCCCAACCCTTACCCTTAACCTAACCCTAAACCTAACCCTAAACCTAACCCTTACCCTTACTCTAACCCTAAACCTAACCCTAACCCTAACCCTAACTCTTAACCTTACCCTAACCCTAACCCTAACCCTAACCCTTACCCTATCCCTAACCCTAACTAATAACCCTAACCCTAACCCTAATCCTAAACCTTACCCTTAACTTAACCCTAACCCTAAACTTAACCCTAACCCTAATCCTAACCCTAATACTTACCCTTACCCTAACCCTAACCCTAACACTAACCCTTGCCCTTTCCCTAACCCTAACCCTAAACCTAACCCTAACCCTAAACTTAACCCTTATCCTTACCCTAAACCTAACCCTAATCCTAACCCTTACCCTTTCCCTAACCCTAACTAATAACCCTAACCCTAAACCTATCACTTACCCTTACCCTAACCCTAACCCTAACCGTAAATCTAAACCCTAACCCAAACCCTAACCCTTACCCTGACCCTAACACTACCCTAAACTTAACTCTAATCCTAACCCTAATGCTAACCCTAACCCTAACCCTTACCCTAACCCTAACCCTAACCCTAAGTCTAACACTTACCCTTATCCTAACCCTAACCCTAACCTGAACCCTAACCCTAACCCTATCCCTAACCCTTACCGTTACCCTAACCCTAAACCTAACCCTAACCCTAATCCTAACTCTTAACCTTACCCTAACCCTAACCCTAACCCTAACCCTTACCCTATCCCTAACCCTAACTAATAACCCTAACCCTAACCCTAATCCTAAACCTTACCCTTAACTTAACCCTAACCCTAAACTTAACCCTAACCCTAACCCTAATACTTACCCTTACCCTAACCCTAACACTAACACTAACCCTTGCCCTTACCCTAACCCTAACCCTAAACCTAACCCTAACCCTAAACTTAACCCTTATCCTTACCCTAACCCTAACCCTAATCCTAACCCTTACCCTTTCCCTAACCCTAACTAATAACCCTAACCCTAACCCTATCACTTACCCTTACCCTAACCCTAACCCTAACCCTAAACCTAACCCCTAACCCTTACCCTGACCCTAACACTACCCTAAACTTAACTGTAATCCTAACCCTAATGCTAACCCTAACCCTAACCCTTACCCTAACCCTAACCCTAACCCAAAATCTAACCCTTACCCTGACCCTAACACTACCCTAAACTTAACTGTAATCCTAACCCTAATGCTAACCCTAACCCTAACCCTTATCCTAACCCTAACCCTAACCTGAATCCTAACCCTAACCCTATCCCTAACCCTTACCCTTACCCTAACCCTAAACCTAACCCTAACCCACACAATAACCCTTACCCTAATCCTAACCCTAAGCTTAACCCTAACCCTAATCCTAACCCTTACCCTTAGCCTAACACTAAACCTAACCCTAACCCTAACCATTACCCTTATCCTAACCCTAACCCTAACCCTAATCCTAAACCTAACCGTAACCCTTACCATAACCCTAACCCTAACCCTAACCTTAACCATGACCAATACCCTAACCCTAACCTTAACTCTAACCCTAACCCTAACCCTTACTCTTGCCCTAACACTAAACGAAACCCTAACCCAAATCCTAACCCTACCCCTATCCCTAACCCTAACCCTTACCCTTACCCTAAACTTAACCCTAATCCTAACCCTAACCCTAACCCCAAACTTAACCCTAAACTTAACCCTAAACCTAACCCTAAACCTTACCCTTACCCTAACCCTAACCCTTACCCTACACCTAACCCTTACCTAACCCTAACCCTAACCCTTACCCTTACCCAAAACCTAACCCTAAACCTAATCCTAACCCTAACCCTAACCCTGACACTTACTCTAACATAACCCTAAGCCTAACCCTAAACCTTACCCTTAAACTAATCGTAACCCTAACCTTAACATTAACCTTAACCCTAATCCTAACCCTAACCCTTAACTTACCCTAACCCTAACCCTAACCCTAAACCTAACCCTAACCCTAATCCTTACCCTTAACCTAACCCTAACCCTAAACCTAACCATAACCCTTACCCTAACCCTTACCCTAACCCCTAAACCTAACCCTAAACCTAACCCTTACAGTTACCCTAACCCTAACCCGAAACTTAACCCTAAGCCTAACCCTAACCCTAACCCTTACCCTAACGCTAACCCTAACCCCTAACCCTAACCCTAACCCTTACCCTAACCCTAAACTTAAACCTAACCCTAAACCTAAATCTAAACCTTACGCTTACCCTAACCCTTAAACTAACCCCTAAATATAACCCTAACCCTAACCCTTACCCTAACCCTAAACCTAATCCTAACCCTAACCCTAACCCTTACCCTTACCCTAACCCTAACCCTAAACCTTACCCTTACCCTTACCCTTACCCTAACCCTAACCCTAAACCTAACCCTAACCCTAACCCTAACCCTTACCCTCACCCTAACCCTAACCCTAACCCTAACCCTTATCCTAATCCTAACCCTAACCCAAACCCTAACCCAAACCCTAAAGCTTACCCTTCACCTAACCATAACCCTAAACCTAACCTTAACTCTAACCCGAACCCTAAACCTAAACCTAACCCTAACACTTACACTTACCCTAACCCTAAGCTTTACCCTTACCCTAACCCTAAACCTAACCCTCACCCTAACCCTAACCCTTACCCTAACACTAACCCTAACCCTAACCTTAACTAAAAACCCTAACCCTAACCCTAACCCTAACCCTTGCCCTTACCGTAACCCTAACCCTAACCTTAACCCTAACCCTAACCCTAACCCAAACCCTAATCCTAACCTTAACCCTTACTCTTACCCTTACCCTAACCCTAAACCTAACCCCAACCCTTACCTTTACCCTAACCCTAAACCTAACCGTAACCCTTACCCTAACCTAACCATAACCGCTAACCCTAACCCTAACCCTTACAGTTACCCTAAGCCTAACCCAAAACTTAACCCTAAGCCTAACCCTAACCCTAACCTTACCCTAACCCTAACCCCAACCCTAACCCTAACACCTAACTCTAAACATAACCATAACCCTTACCCTTACCCTAACCCTAACCTTAACCCTAACCCTAACCCTAACCCTTACGCTTACCCTAACCCTAAACCTAATCCAAACCCTAACCCTAACCCTAACCCTTACCCTAAACCTAAACCTAACCCTAACACTTACCCTTACCCTTACCCTAACCCTAACCCTAAACCTAACCCTCACCCTAATCCTAACCCTCAGCCTCACCCTAACCCTAACCCAAACCCTAACCCAAACCCTAAAGCTTACCCTGCACCTAACCATAACCCTAAACCTAACCTTAACTCTAACCCGAACCCTAAACCTAAACCTAACCCTAACACTTACACTTACCCTAACCCTAAGCTTTACCCTTACCCTAACCCTAAACCTAACCCTCACCCTAACCCTAACCCTTACCCTAACACTAACCCTAACCCTAACCTTAACTAAAAACCCTAACCCTAACCCTAACCCTAACCCTTGCCCTTACCGTAACCCTAACCCTAACCTTAACCCTAACCCTAACCCTAACCCAAACCCTAATCCTAACCTTAACCCTTACTCTTACCCTTACCCTAACCCTAAACCTAACCCCAACCCTTACCTTTACCCTAACCCTAAACCTAACCATAACCCTTACCCTAACCTAACCATAACCGCTAACCCTAACCCTAACCCTTACAGTTACCCTAAGCCTAACCCAAAACTTAACCCTAAGCCTAACCCTAACCCTAACCCTTACCCTAACCCTAACCCCAACCCTAACCCTAACACCTAACTCTAAACATAACCATAACCCTTACCCTTACCCTAACCCTAACCTTAACCCTAACCCTAACCCTAACCCTTACGCTTACCCTAACCCTAAACCTAATCCAAACCCTAACCCTAACCCTAACCCTTACCCTAAACCTAAACCTAACCCTAACACTTACCCTTACCCTTACCCTAACCCTAACCCTAAACCTAACCATCACCCTAACCCTAACCCTCAGCCTCACCCTAACCCTAACCCTAAACTTAACCCTTACCCTAAACCTAACCCTAACCCAAACCATAACTAATAACCCTAACCCTAACCCTAAACCTTACCCTTCACCTAACCCTAACCCTAACCTTAACTCTAACCCGAACCCTAACCCTAACACTAACCCTAAAACTTACCCTTACCCTAACCCTAACCCTAACCTAACCATAACCATAACCCTTACCCTAACCCTAACCCTCACTCTAACACTAACTAATAACCCTAACCCTAACCCTTACCCTTACCCTAACCCTAACCTTAACCCTAACCCTAACGCTACACTTTACCCTTACCCTAAGCCTAAACCAAACCCTAAGCCTGACCCTAACCTAACACTTAACCTTACCCTAACCCTAACCCAAACCTTAACCCTAACCCTAACCCTAACCCTAAACCTAACCCTAACCCTAAACCTTACACTTACCCTGACACTAACCCTAACCGTAACCCTTACCCTAACCCTAACCCTAACTAATAACCCTAACCCTAACCCTAAATTTTACCCTTAACTCAACCCTAACCCTAACCTTAACCCTAAACCTAATCCTAACCCTAACACTTACCCTAAACCTAACCTTAACCCTAACACTAACCCTTACCCTTACCCTAACCCGAATCCTAAACCTAACCCTAACCCTAACCTTAACCCTTACTCTTACCCTGTCGCTAACCCTAACCCTAATCCTAACTAATAACCCTAACCCTAACCCTAATACTACCCTTACCCAAAACCTAACCCTAACCCTAAACCTAACCTTTAACCTAACCCTAACCCTAACCCTAACCTAACCCCTAACCCTAACCCTAACCCTAACCCTAACCCTTACCCTGACCCTAACCCTAACCCTAACCTTAACTCTAACCCTAACTCTAATCCTAACACTAACCTTAACCCTTACCCTAACCCTAACCCTAACCCTAACCCTAACACTTACCCTTACCCTAACCCTAACCCTAACCTTAACCCTAACCCTAACCCTATCCCTCACCCTTACCCTTACCCTAACCCTAAACCTAACCTTAAACCAAACCCTAACCCTAACCCTAACTCTTACCCTTACCCTAATCCTAACCCTAACCCTAACCCTAACCCTTACCCTAAACCTAACCCTAAATCTAACCCTTACCCTTACCCTAACACTAACCCTAACCCTAACCCCTAACCCTAACCCTAACCCTTACCCTAACCATAAACCTTATCCATACCCTAACCGTAACCCTAAACCTAACCCTTACCCTAACCCTAACCCTTACCCTTACCGTAACGCTAACCCTAACGCTAACCCTAACCACTAACCCTATCCTTAACCCTAACCCTAACTCTAACCCTAAACCTAAACCTAACCCCTAACCCTAACCCTAACCCTAACCCTTACCCTTGCCCTTACCCAAACCCTAAACCTAAACTTAACCCTAACCCTAACGCTAACCCTAACCCTTACCATTACCATAACCCTAAACCAAACCCTAACCCAAACCCTTCCCCTAAGCCTAACCCTAACCCTAACCCTTACCCTTACCCTAACTCTAAACCTAACCCTTACCGTAACCGTAACCCTAACTCTTACCCTAACCTTAACCCTAACCCTAACCGTAACACTTACCCTTACCCTTTCCCTAACCCTAACCCTAACCCTAACCCTAACCCTAACCTCAACCCTAACCCTAAACATAACCCTTACCCTTACACTAACCCTAACCTTAACCCTAACTCTAACCCAAATTCTAAGCCTAACCGTAACGCTTACCCGAAACCTAACCCTAGCCCTAACCCTTACCCTTACCGTTACCTAACCCTAAAGATAACCCTAACCCTTACCATAACCCTAACTTTAACCCTAACCCGAACTAATAACCCTAACCCTAACCCTAACATTCACCTTTATCCTAAACCTAACCCTAAACCTAACCCTAACCCAAACCCTAACCCTAACCCTAACCCTAACCCTAAGCCTAACCCTAACACTAACCATAACCTTTACCCTAACCCTAACCCTAACACTAACCCTAACCCTAACCCTAACCTTAACCCTAACTCTAACCCTTACAGTAACCCTAATCCTAACCCTTGCCCTAACCCTAACCCTAACCCTAACCCTAACCCTAACCATTACCCTAACCCTAAACCTTACCCTTACCCTAACCCTAACCTTAGCCCTAAACTTAACCCTAACTCTAACCCTTACCCTTATACTAACCCTAAGCCTAACCCTTACCCTTACCCTAACCCTAACCCCTAACCCTAACACTAACCCTTACTCTTAACCTAACCCTAACCCTAAACCTAACCCAAACCCTAACTTTAACCCTTACTCTTACCCTAAACCTAGCCCTAATCCTAACCCTTAACCTGCCCCTAACCCTAACCCTAACCCTAACCCTAACACTTACCCTTACCCTAACCCTAACCCTAACCCTAAACCTAACCCCTAACCCTAACCCTAACCCTATCCCTTACTCTGACCCTAACCCTAACCCTAACCTTAACTCTAAACCTACCCCTAATCCTAACCCTAACCCTAACCCTTACTCTAACACTAACCCTAACCTAAACCCTAACCCTAACCCTAACAGTTACCCTTACCCTAACCCTAACCCTAACCTTAACCCTAACCCTATCCCTAACCCTAACTCTTACCCTTACCCTAACCCTAAACGTAACCCTAACCCAAACCCTAACCCTAACCCTAACCCTTACCCTTACCCTAACCTAACCGTAACCTTAACACTAACCCTAACCCTAACCCCAACCCTTACCCTTAACCTAACCCTAAACCTAACCCTAAACCTAACCCTTACCCTTACTCTAACCCTAAACCTAACCCTAACCCTAACCCTAACTCTTAACCTTACCCTAACCCTAACCCTAACCCTAACCCTTACCCTATCCCTAACCCTAACTAATAACCCTAACCCTAACCCTAATCCTAAACCTTACCCTTAACTTAACCCTAACCCTAAACTTAACCCTAACCCTAATCCTAACCCTAATACTTACCCTTACCCTAACCCTAACCCTAACACTAACCCTTGCCCTTTCCCTAACCCTAACCCTAAACCTAACCCTAACCCTAAACTTAACCCTTATCCTTACCCTAACCCTAACCCTAATCCTAACCCTTACCCTTTCCCTAACCCCTAACCCAAACCCTAACCCTTACCCTGACCCTAACACTACCCTAAACTTAACTCTAATCCTAACCCTAATGCTAACCCTAACCCTAACACTTACCCTAACCCTAACCCTAACCCTAAGTCTAACACTTACCCTTATCCTAACCCTAACCCTAACCTGAACCCTAACCCTAACCCTATCCCTAACCCTTACCCTTACCCTAACCCTAAACCTAACCCTAACCCTAATCCTAACTCTTAACCTTACCCTAACCCTAACCCTAACCCTAACCCTTACCCTATCCCTAACCCTAACTAATAACCCTAACCCTAACCCTAATCCTAAACCTTACCCTTAACTTAACCCTAACCCTAAACTTAACCCTAACCCTAACCCTAATACTTACCCTTACCCTAACCCTAACACTAACACTAACCCTTGCCCTAACCCTAACCCTAACCCTAAACCTAACCCTAACCCTAAACTTAACCCTTATCCTTACCCTAATCCTAACCCTTACCCTTTCCCTAACCCTAACTAATAACCCTAACCCTAACCCTATCACTTACCCTTACCCTAACCCTAACCCTAACCCTAAACCTAACCCCTAACCCTTACCCTGACCCTAACACTACCCTAAACTTAACTGTAATCCTAACCCTAATGCTAACCCTAACCCTAACCCTTACCCTAACCCTAACCCTAACCCTAAGTCTAACACTTACCCTTATCCTAACCCTAACCCTAACCTGAATCCTAACCCTAACCCTATCCCTAACCCTTACCCTTACCCTAACCCTAAACCTAACCCTAACCCACACAATAACCCTTACCCTAATCCTAACCCTAAGCTTAACCCTAACCCTAATCCTAACCCTTACCCTTAGCCTAACACTAAACCTAACCCTAACCCTAACCCTTACCCTTATCCTAACCCTAAACCTAACCCTAATCCTAAACCTAACCGTAACCCTTACCATAACCCTAACCCTAACCCTAACCCTAACCATGACCAATACCCTAACCCTAACCTTAACTCTAACCCTAACCCTAACCCTTACCCTTGCCCTAACACTAAACGAAACCCTAACCCAAATCCTAACCCTACCCCTATCCCTAACCCTAACCCTTACCCTTACCCTAAACTTAACCCTAATCCTAACCCTAACCCTAACCCCAAACTTAACCCTAAACTTAACCCTAAACCTAACCCTAAACCTTACCCTTACCCTAACCCTAACCCTTACCCTACACCTAACCCTTACCTAACCCTAACCCTAACCCTTACCCTTACCCAAACCCTAACCCTAAACCTAATCCTAACCCTAACCCTAACCCTGACACTTACTCTAACGTAACCCTAAGCCTAACCCTAAACCTTACCCTTAAACTAATCGTAACCCTAACCTTAACATTAACCTTAACCCTAATCCTAACCCTAACCCTTAACTTACCCTAACCCTAACCCTAACCCTAACCCTAAACCTAACCCTAACCCTAATCCTTACCCTTAACCTAACCCTAACCCTAAACCTAACCGTAACCCTTACCCTAACCCTTACCCTAACCCCTAAACCTAACCCTAAACCTAACCCTTACAGTTACCCTAACCCTAACCCGAAACTTAACCCTAAGCCTAACCCTAACCCTAACCCTTACCCTAACCCTAACCCTAACCCCTAACCCTAACCCTAACCCTTACCCTAACCCTAAACTTAAACCTAACCCTAAACCTAAATCTAAACCTTACGCTTACCCTAACCCTTAAACTATCCCCTAAACATAACCCTAACCCTAACCCTTACCCTAACCCTAAACCTAATCCTAACCCTAACCCTAACCCTTACCCTTACCCTAACCCTAACCCTAAACCTTACCCTTACCCTTACCCTTACCCTAACCCTAACCCTAAACCTAACCCTAACCCTAACCCTAACCCTTACCCTCACCCTAACCCTAACCCTAACCCTAACCCTTATCCTAATCCTAACCCTAACCCAAACCCTAACCCAAACCCTAAAGCTTACCCTTCACCTAACCATAACCCGAAACCTAACCTTAACTCTAACCCGAACCCTAAACCTAAACCTAACCCTAACACTTACACTTACCCTAACCCTAAGCTTTACCCTTACCCTAACCCTAAACCTAACCCTCACCCTAACCCTAACCCTTACCCTAACACTAACCCTAACCCTAACCTTAACTAAAAACCCTCACCCTAACCCTAACCCTAACCCTTGCCCTTACCGTAACCCTAACCCTAACCTTAACCCTAACCCTAACCCTAACCCAAACCCTAATCCTAACCTTAACCCTTACTCTTACCCTTACCCTAACCCTAAACCTAACCCCAACCCTTACCTTTACCCTAACCCTAAACCTAACCGTAACCCTTACCCTAACCTAACCATAACCGCTAACCCTAACCCTAACCCTTACAGTTACCCTAAGCCTAACCCAAAACTTAACCCTAAGCCTAACCCTAACCCTAACCCTTACCCTAACCCTAACCCCAACCCTAACCCTAACACCTAACTCTAAACATAACCATAACCCTTACCCTTACCCTAACCCTAACCTTAACCCTAACCCTAACCCTAACCCTTACGCTTACCCTAACCCTAAACCTAATCCAAACCCTAACCCTAACCCTAACCCTTACCCTAAACCTAAACCTAACCCTAACACTTACCCTTACCCTTACCCTAACCCTAACCCTAAACCTAACCCTCACCCTAACCCTAACCCTCAGCCTCACCCTAACCCTAACCCTAAACTTAACCCTTACCCTAAACCTAACCCTAGCCCAAACCATAACTAATAACCCTAACCCTAACCCTAAACCTTACCCTTCACCTAACCCTAACCCTAACCTTAACTCTAACCCGAACCCTAACCCTAACCCTAACCCTAAAACTTACCCTTACCCTAACCCTAACCCTAACCTAACCATAACCATAACCCTTACCCTAACCCTAACCCTCACTCTAACACTAATTAATAACCCTAACCCTAACCCTTACCCTTACCCTAACCCTAACCTTAACCCTAACCCTAACGCTACACTTTACCCTTACCCTAAGCCTAAACCAAACCCTAAGCCTGACCCTAACCTAACACTTAACCTTACCCTAACCCTAACCCAAACCTTAACCCTAACCCTAACCCTAAACCTAACCCTAACCCTAAACCTTACACTTACCCTGACACTAACCCTAACCGTAACCCTTACCCTAACCCTAACCCTAACTAATAACCCTAACCCTAACCCTAAATTTTACCCTTAACTCAACCCTAACCCTAACCTTAACCCTAAACCTAATCCTAACCCTAACACTTACCCTAACCCTAACCCTAACCCTAACACTAACCCTTACCCTTACCCTAACCCGAATCCTAAACCTAACCCTAACCCTAACCTTAACCCTTACTCTTACCCTGTCGCTAACCCTAACCCTAATCCTAACTAATAACCCTAACCCTAACCCTAATACTACCCTTACCCAAAACCTAACCCTAACCCTAAACCTAACCTTTAACCTAACCCTAAACCTAACCTAACCCCTAACCCTAACCCTACCCCTAACCCTAACCCTTACCCTGACCCTAACCCTAACCCTAACCTTAACTCTAACCCTAACTCTAATCCTAACACTAACCTTAACCCTTACCCTAACCCTAACCCTAACCCTAACCCTAACACTTACCCTTACCCTAACCCTAACCCTAACCTTAACCCTAACCCTAACCCTATCCCTAACCCTTACCCTTACCCTAACCCTAAACCTAACCTTAAACCAAACCCTAACCCTAACCCTAACTCTTACCCTTACCCTAATCCTAACCCTAACCCTAACCCTAACCCTAACCCTTACCCTTAACCTAACCCTAAACCTAACCCTAACCCTTACCCTTACCCTAACCCTAACCCTAACCTTAACCCTAAAGCTAAACCTATCCCTAACCCTTACCCTTACCCTAACCCTAAACCTAACCCTAACCCAAAACCTAAACCTAACCCTAATCCTAACACTTACCCTTACCCTAATCCTAACCCTAACCTTAACACTAACCCTAACCCTAACCCTTACCCTTAGCCTAACACTAAACTTAACCCTAACCCTTACCCTTATCCTAACCCTAACCCTAACCCTAACACTAACCCTTACCATAACCCTAACCATAACCCCTAACCCTAACCCTAACCATGACTAATACCCTAACCCTAACCTTAACTCTAACCCTAACCCTAACCCTTACCCTTAGCCTAACACTAAACTTAACCCTAACCCTTACCCTTACCCTAACCCTAAACGAAACCCTAACCCAAACCCTAACCCTACCCCTATCCCTAACCCTAACCCTTAACCTTACCAAAACCTAAACCTAAACCTAACCCTAATCCTTACCCTAACCCTTACCCAAAACCTAACCATAACCCTAACCCTAACCCTTACCCTTACCCTAACCCTAACCCTAAACCTAACCCTAACCCTAACCCTAACCCTAACCCTTACTCTATCGTAACCCTAAGCCTAAACCTAACCCATACCCTTAACCTAATCGAAACCCTAACCTTAACATTAACCTTAACCCTAACCCTAACCCTAACCCTTACCTTACCCTAACCCTAACCCTAACCCTAACCCTAAACCTAACCCTAACCCTAATCCTTACCCTTAACCTAACCCTAACCCTAAACCTAACCGTAACCCTTACACTAACCCTAACCCTAACCCCTAACCCTAACCCTAACCCTAAAACTTACAGTTACCCTAAACCTAACCCGAAACTTAAAGCTAAGCCTAACCCTAACCCTAACCCTTACCCTAACCCTAACCCTAACCCTAACCCCTAACCCTAACCCTAACCCTAACCCTTACCCTTACCCTAAACCTAACCTTAACCCTAACCCTAACCCTAAACCTAACCCTTACGCTTACCCTAACCCTAAACCTAACCCCTAACCTAACCCTAACCCTAACCCTTACCCTAACCCTAAACCTAATCCTAACCCTAACCCTAACCCTAACCCTTACCCTTACCCTAACCCGAACCTTAACCCTAACCCTAACCCTAACCCTTACCCTTACCCTAACCCTAACCCTACCCTAACCCTTACCCTTACCCTAACCCTAAACGAAACCCTAACCCAAACCCTAACCCTACCCCTATCGCTAACCCTAACCCTTAACCTTACCCTAAACCTAAACCTAACCCTAACCCTAACCCTTACCCTTACCCTAACCCTTACCCAAAACCTAACCATAACCCTAACCCTAACCCTTACCCTTACCCTAACCCTAACCCTAAACCTAACCGTAAGCCTTACCCTAACCCTAACCCTAACCCCTAACCCTAACCCTAACCCTAAAACTTACAGTTACCCTAAACCTAACCCGAAACTTAAAGCTGAGCCTAACCCTAACCCTAACCCTTACCCTAACCCTAACCCTAACCCTAACCCCTAACCCTAACCCTAACCCTTACCCTAAACCTAACCTTAACCCTAACCCTAACCCTTACGCTTACCCTAACCCTAAACCTAACCCCTAACCCTAACCCTAACCCTAACCCTTACCCTAACCCTAAACCTAATCCTAACCATAACCCAAACCCTTACCCTTACCCTAACCCTAACCTTAACCCTAACCCTAACCCTAACCCTTACCCTTACCCTAACCCTAACCCTAAACCTTACCTCTACCCTTACCCTTACCCTAACCCTAACCCTAAACCTAACCCTAACCCTAACCCTAACCCTTACCCTCACCCTAACCCTAACACTAACCCTAACCCTAACCCTAACCCTTACCCTAACAATTACCCTAACCTTAACCCTTACCCTAAACCTAACCCTAACCCAAACCATAACTAATAACCCTAACTCTAACCCTAAACCTTACCCTTCACCTAACCCTAACCCTAACCTTAACTCTAACCCGAACCCTAACCCAAACCCTAACCCTAACCCTAACGCTACTCTTTACCCTTACCCTAAGCCTAAACCAAACCCTAAGCCTAACCCTAACCCTAACCCTTAACCTTACCCTAACCCTAACCCTAACCTTAACCCTAACCCTTACCCTTACCATAACCCTAATCTTAACCCTAATCCTAAACCTAACCCTAACTCTTACCTTACCCTAACCCTAACCGTAACCCTAACCCTAACCCTAACCATTACCCTTACCCTAACCCTAATCCTAACCCTAACACTTACCCTAACCCTAACCCATACTAATAACCCTAAACCTAACCCTAAACCTTACCCTTAACTTAACCCTGACCATAACCTAACCCTAACCCTAAACCTAACCGTAAGCCTTACCCTAACCCTAACCCCTAACCCTAACCCTAACCCTAAAACTTACAGTTACCCTAAACCTAACCCGAAACTTAAAGCTGAGCCTAACCCTAACCCTAACCCTTACCCTAACCCTAACCCTAACCCTAACCCCTAACCCTAACCCTAACCTTAACCCTTACCCTAAACCTAACCCTAACCCAAACCATAACTAATAACCCTAACTCTAACCCTAAACCTTACCCTTCACCTAACCCTAACCCTAACCTTAACTCTAACCCGAACCCTAACCCAAACCCTAACCCTAACCCTAACGCTACTCTTTACCCTTACCCTAAGCCTAAACCAAACCCTAACCCTAACCCTAACACTAACCCTTACCCTTACCCTAACCCTAACCCTAACCCTAACCGTAAACCTAAAACTAACCCTAATCCTAACCCTAAACCTAACCCTTACCCTAAACCTAACCCTAAACCTAACCCGTAACCCTAACCCTAAACCTAACCCTTACTCTGACCCTAACCCTAACCCTAACCTTAACTCTAACCCTAACCCTAATCCTAACCCTAACCCTAACCCTTACCCTAAACCTAACCCTAACCCTAAGCCTAACCCTAACACTTACCCTTATTCCAACCCTAACCCTAACTTTAACC
Organism: Megascapheus bottae; assembly: GCA_024803745.1. NCBI lineage: Eukaryota > Metazoa > Chordata > Mammalia > Rodentia > Geomyidae > Megascapheus > Megascapheus bottae. Next base: position 1,063,974 of record JANJXV010000067.1, on the reverse strand, counting down.
CTAACACTATCCCTAACCCTAACCCTTACCATTACCCTAACCCTAAATGTAACCCTAACCCAAACCCTAACCCTAACCCTAACCCTAACCCTTACCCTTACCCTAACCCTAACCTTAACCCTAACCTTAACCCTAACCCTTATCCTTAACCTAACCAAAAACCTAACCCTAACCCTAACGCTTACACTTACCCTAAACCTAACCCTAACCCTAAACCTAAACCTAACCCTAACTCTTACCCTTACCCTAACCCTAAACCTAACCTTAACCCAAACCCTACCCCTACCCCTACCCCTACCCCTAACCCTTACCCTTACCCTAACAATAACCCCAACCCTAACGCTAACCCTAACCCTAACCCTAAACTTGACACTAAACTTAACCCTAACCCTTATCCTTAACCTAACCCAAAACCTAACCCTAACCCTAACGCTTACACTTACCCTAACCCTAACCCTAACCCTAACCCTAAACCTAACCCTAACCCTTACCTTTACCCTACCCCTAAACCTAACCGTAACCCTTACCCTAACGCTAACCCTAACTCCTAACCCTAACCCTAACCCTTACAGTTACCCTAAGCCTAACCAAAACTTAACCCTAAGTCTAACCCTAACCCTAACCCTTACCCCAACCCTAACCCCAAACCTAACCCTAACCCCTAACTCTAACCCTAACCCTAACCATTACCCTAACCCTAACCCTAACCTTAAGCCTAAGCCTAACCCTAACCCTAACCCTTACGCTTACCCTAACCCTAAACCTAACCCAAACACTAACCCTAACCCTAACCCTTACCCTAAACCTAAACCTAACCCTAACCCTTACCCTTACCCTTACCCTAACCCTAACCCTAAACCTAACCCTAACCCTAACCCTAACCCTCAACCTCACCCTAACCCTAACCCTAACCTTAACCCTTACCCTAAACCTAACCCTAACCCAAACCATAACTAATAACCCTAACCCTAACCCTAAACCTTAACCTTCACCTAACCCTAACCCTAATCTTAACTCTAACCCTAACCCTAACCCTAACCCTAACCATAACCATAACCCTTACCCTAACCCTAACCCTCACTCTAACACTAACTAATAACCCTAACCCTAACCCTTACCCTTACCCTTACCCTAAACCTAACCTTAACCCTAACCCAAACCCTAACCCTAACCCTAACGCTACTCTTTACCCTTACCCTAAGCCTAAACCAAACCCTAAGCCTAACCCTAACCCTAACCCTTAACCTTACCCTAACCCTAACCCTAACCTTAACCCTAATCCTAACCCTAACCCTAACCCTAAGCCTTACACTTACCCTAACCCTAACCCTAACCCTTACCCTAACCCTAACTAATAACCCTAAACCTAACCCTAAATCTTACCCTTAACTCAACCCTAACCCTAACCTTAACCCTAAACCTAATCCTAACCCTAACACTTACCCTTACCCTAACCCTAACCCTAACACTAACC
>JANJXV010000067.1:1057500-1060000 GCA_024803745.1 Megascapheus bottae | reverse complement strand
CTTACAGTTACCCTAAACCTAACCCGAAACTTAAAGCTGAGCCTAACCCTAACCCTAACCCTTACCCTAACCCTAACCCTAACCCTAACCCCTAACCCTAACCCTAACCCTAACCCTTACCCTAAACCTAACCTTAACCCTAACCCTAACCCTTACGCTTACCCTAACCCTAAACCTAACCCCTAACCCTAACCCTAACCCTAACCCTTACCCTAACCCTAAACCTAATCCTAACCATAACCCAAACCCTTACCCTTACCCTAACCCTAACCTTAACCCTAACCCTAACCCTAACCCTTACCCTTACCCTAACCCTAACCCTAAACCTTACCTCTACCCTTACCCTTACCCTAACCCTAACCCTAAACCTAACCCTAACCCTAACCCTAACCCTTACCCTCACCCTAACCCTAACACTAACCCTAACCCTAACCCTAACCCTTACCCTAACAATTACCCTAACCTTAACCCTTACCCTAAACCTAACCCTAACCCAAACCATAACTAATAACCCTAACTCTAACCCTAAACCTTACCCTTCACCTAACCCTAACCCTAACCTTAACTCTAACCCGAACCCTAACCCAAACCCTAACCCTAACCCTAACGCTACTCTTTACCCTTACCCTAAGCCTAAACCAAACCCTAAGCCTAACCCTAACCCTAACCCTTAACCTTACCCTAACCCTAACCCTAACCTTAACCCTAACCCTTACCCTTACCATAACCCTAATCTTAACCCTAATCCTAACCCTAACCCTAACTCTTACCTTACCCTAACCCTAACCGTAACCCTAACCCTAACCCTAACCATTACCCTTACCCTAACCCTAATCCTAACCCTAACACTTACCCTAACCCTAACCCATACTAATAACCCTAAACCTAACCCTAAACCTTACCCTTAACTTAACCCTGACCATAACCTTAACCCTAACCCTAACCCTAACCCTAACACTTACCCTTACCATAACCCTAACCCTAACCCTAACACTAACCCTTACCCTTACCCTAACCCTAACCCTAACCCTAACCGTAAAGCTAAAACTAACCCTAATCCTAACCCTAAACCTAACCCTTACCCTAAACCTAACCCTAAACCTAACCCGTAACCCTAACCCTAAACCTAACCCTTACTCTGACCCTAACCCTAACCCTAACCTTAACTCTAACCCTAACCCTAATCCTAACCCTAACCCTAACCCTTACCCTAAACCTAACCATAACCCTAAGCCTAACCCTAACACTTACCCTTATCCCAACCCTAACCCTAACTTTAACCCTAACCCTATCCCTAACCCTAACCCTTACCATTACCCTAACCCTAAATGTAACCCTAACCCAAACCCTAACCCTAACCCTAACCCTAACCCTTACCCTTACCCTAACCCTAACCTTAACCCTAACCTTAACCCTAACCCTTATCCTTAACCTAACCAAAAACCTAACCCTAACCCTAACGCTTACACTTACCCTAAACCTAATCCTAACCCTAAACCTAAACCTAACCCTAACTCTTACCCTTACCCTAACCCTAAACCTAACCTTAACCCAAACCCTACCCCTACCCCTACCCCTACCCCTAACCCTTACCCTTACCCTAACAATAACCCCAACCCTAACGCTAACCCTAACCCTAACCCTAAACTTGACACTAAACTTAACCCTAACCCTTATCCTTAACCTAACCCAAAACCTAACCCTAACCCTAACGCTTACACTTACCCTAACCCTAACCCTAACCCTAAACCTAACCCTAACCCTTACCTTTACCCTACCCCTAAACCTAACCGTAACCCTTACCCTAACGCTAACCCTAACTCCTAACCCTAACCCTAAACCTTACAGTTACCCTAAGCCTAACCAAAACTTAACCCTAAGCCTAACCCTAACCCTAACCCTTACCCCAACCCTAACCCCAAACCTAACCCTAACCCCTAACTCTAACCCTAACCCTAACCCTTACCCTAACCCTAACCCTAACCTTAAGCCTAAGCCTAACCCTAACCCTAACCCTTACGCTTACCCTAACCCTAAACCTAACCCAAACACTAACCCTAACCCTAACCCTTACCCTAAACCTAAACCTAACCCTAACCCTTACCCTTACCCTTACCCTAACCCTAACCCTAAACCTAACCCTAACCCTAACCCTAACCCTCAACCTCACCCTAACCCTAACCCTACCCTAACCCTTACCCTTACCCTAACCCTAAACGAAACCCTAACCCAAACCCTAACCCTACCCCTATCGCTAACCCTAACCCTTAACCTTACCCTAAACCTAAACCTAACCCTAACCCTAACCCTTACCCTTACCCTAACCCTTACCCAAAACCTAACCATAACCCTAACCCTAACCCTTACCCTTACCCTAACCCTAACCCTAAACCTAACCCTAACCCTAACCCTAACCATAACCCTTACTCTAACGAAACCCTAAGCCTAAACCTAACCCATACCCTTAACCTACTCGTAACCCTAACCTTAACATTAACCT
>JANJXV010000067.1:1042500-1047500 GCA_024803745.1 Megascapheus bottae | reverse complement strand
AACACTTACCCTTACCATAACCCTAACCCTAACCCTAACACTAACCCTTACCCTTACCCTAACCCTAACCCTAAACCTAACCCTAACCCAAACCCTACCCCTATCCCTACCCCTAACCCTAACACTTACCCTTACCCTAACAATAACCCCAACCCTAACGCTAACCCTAACCCTAACCCTAACCTTGACCCTAACCTTAACCCTAACCCTTATCCTTAACCTAACCCAAAACCTAACCCTAACCCTAACGATTACACTTACCCTAACCCTAACCCTAACCCTAAACCTAACCCTAACCCTTACCTTTACCCTAACCCTAAACCTAACCGTAACCCTTACCCTAACGCTAACCCTAAGTCCTAACCCTAACCCTAACACTTACAGTTACCCTAAGCCTAACCCAAAACTTAACCCTAAGCCTAACCCTCACCCTAACCCTTACCCTAACCCTAACCCCAACCCTAACCCTAACCCCTAACTCTAACACTAACCCTAACCCTTACCCTTACCCTAACCCTAACCTTAACCCTAACCCTAAACCTAACCCTAATCCTTACGCTTACCCTAACCCTAAACCTAACCCAAACCCTAACCCTAACCCTAACCCTTACCCTAAACCTAAACCTAACCCTAACCCTTACCCTTACCCTTACCCTAACCCTAACCCTAACCCTAACCCTAACCCTAACCCTAACCTTAAACCTTACCCTAAACCTAACCCTAACCCAAACCATAACTAATAACCCTAACCCTAACCCTAAACCTTACCTTTCACCTAACCCTAACCCTAAACCTTAACTCTAACCCGAACCCTAACCCTAACCCTAACCCTAAACATAACCATAACCCTTACCCTAACCCTAACCCTCACTCTAACACTAATAACCCTAACCCTAACCCTTACCCTTACCCTAAACCTAACCTTAACCCTAACCCAAACCCTAACCCTAACCCTAACGCTACTCTTTACCCTTACCCTAAGCCTAAACCAAACCCTAAGCCTAACCCTAACCCTAACCCTTAACCTTACCCTAACCCTAACAGTAACCTTAACCCTAACCCTAACGCTAACCCTAACCCTAAACTTAACCCTAACCCTAACCCTTACACTTACCCTAACCCTAACCCTAACCCTAACCCTTACCCTAACCCTAACCCTAACTAATAACCCTAAACCTAACCCTAAAACTTACCCTTAACTCAACCCTAACCCTAACCTTAACCCTAAATCTAATCCTAACCCTAACACTTACCCTTACCCTAACCCTAACATTAACCCTAACACTAACCCTTACCCTTACCCTAACCCGAATCCTAAACCTAACCCTAACCCTAACCTTAACCCTTACTCTTACCCTATCCCTAACCCTAATCCTAACCCTTACCCTGTCCCTAACCCTAACCCTAACCCTAACTAATAACCCTAACCCTAACCCTAACACTACCCTTACCCAAAACCTAACCCTAACCCTAAACCTAACCTTTACCCTAACCCTAACCCTAACCCTAACCTAACCCCTAACCCTAACCCTAACCCTAACCCTTACGCTGACCCTAACCCTAATCCTAACCTTAACTCTAACCCTAACCATAATCCTAACACTAACCTTAACTCTTATCCTAACCCTAACCCTAACACTTACCCTTACCCTAACCCTAACCCTAACCTTAACCCTAACCCTAACCCTATCCCTAACCCTTACCCTTACCCTAACCCTAAACCTAACCCTAAACCAAACCCTAACCCTAACCCTAACTCTTACCCTTACCCTAATCCTAACCCTAACCCTAACATTAACCCTTACCCTTAACCTAACCCTAAACCTAACCCTAACCCTTACCCTTACCCTAACCCTAACCCTAAACCTAAACTTAAACCTAACCCTAACACTTACCCCAACCCTAACCCTAACCCTAACCACTACCCCTAACCCTTACCAATACCCTAATCCTAACCTTAACCCTAACCCTTACCCTAACCCTAACCCTAACCCTAACATTAACCCTTACTCTTACCCTAACCCTAAACCTAATCCTAACCCTTACCCTGTCCCTAAGCCTAACACTAACCCTAACTAATAATCCTAACCCTAACCCTAACACTTACCCTTACCCTAACCCTAACCCTAACCCTAAACCTAACCCTTACCCTAACCCTAACCCTAAACCTAACCCGTAACCCTAACCCTAAACCTAACCCTTACTCTGACCCTAACCCTAACCCTAACCTTAACTCTAACCCTAACCCAATCCTAACCCTAACCCTAACCCTTACCCTAAACCTAACCCTAACCCTAAGCCTAACCCTAACACTTACCCTTGTCCCAACCCTAACCCTAACTTTAACCCTAACCCTATCCCTAACCCTAACCCTTACCATTACCCTAACCCTAAACGTAACCCTAACACAAACCCTAACCCTAACCCTAACCCTAACCCTTACCCTTACCCTAACCCTAACCCTAACCTTAACCCTAACCTTAACCCTAACCCTTATCCTTAACCTAACCCTAACCCTAACGCTTACACTTACCCTAAACCTATCCCTAACCCTAAAACTAAACCTAACCCTAACTCTTACCCTTACCCTAACCCTAAACCTAACCCTAACCCAAACCCTAACCCTACCCCTACCCCTAACCCTAACCCTTACCCTTACCCTAACAATAACCCCAACCCTAACGCTAACCCTAACCCTAACCCTAACCTTGACCCTAACCTTTACCCTAACCCTTATCCTTAACCTAACCCAAAACCTAACCCAAACCCTAACGCTTACACTTACCCTAACCCTAACCCTAACCCTAACCCTAAACCTAACCCTAATTCTTACCTTTACCCTAACCCTAAACCTAACCGTAACCCTTACCCTAACGCTAACCCTTACCCTTACTCTAACCCTAAACCTAACCCTAAACCTAACCCTAACCCTAACCCTAACCCTAACCATGAACAATACCCTAACCCTAACCTTAACTCTAACCCTACCCTAACCCTTACCCTTACCCTAACCATAAATGAAACCCTAACCCAAACCCTAACCCTACCCCTATCCCTAACCCTAACCCTTACCCTTATCCTAAACCTAACCCTAACCCTAACCCTAACCCTTACCCTAACGCTTACCCTAAAAATAACCATAACCCTAACCCTAACCCTTACCCTTACCCTAACCCTAACCCTAAACCTAACCCTAACCCTAACCCTAACCCTAACCCTCACCTAACTCTAACGTACCGCTAAGGCTAACCCTAACCCATACTCTTAACCTAATCGTAACCCTAACCTTAACATTAACCTTAACCCTAACCCTAACCCTAACCCTTACCTTACCCTAACCCTAACCCTAACCCTAAACCTAACCATAACCCTAATACTTACAGTTACCCTAAACCTAACCCAAAACTTAAAGCTAAGCCTAACCCTAACCCTAACCCTTACCCTAACCCTAACCCTAACCCTAACCCCTAACCCTAACCCTAACCCTAACCCTTACCCTTACCCTAAACCTAACCTTAACCCTAACCCTAACCCTAAACCTAACCCTTACGCTTACCCTAACCCTAACCCTAACCCTAACCCTAACCCTAACCCAAACACTAACCCTAACCCCTATCCCTAACCCTAACCCTTACCCTTGCCCTGTACCTAACCCTAACCCTAACCCTAACCCTTACCCTTACCCTAACCCTAACCCTAAACCTAACCCTAACCCTAACCCTAACCCTAACCCTTACTCTAACGTAACCCTAAGCCTAACCCTAACCCATACCCTTAACCTAATCGTAACCCTAACCTTAACATTAACCTTAACCCTTACCCTAACCCTAACCCTAAACCTAACCCTAACCCTCACCCTAACCCTAACACTAACCCTAACCCTAACCCTAACCCTAACCCTTAACCTAACAATTACCCTAAACTTAACACTAACCCTTACCCTTACCATAACCCTAATCTTAACCCTAATCCTAACCCTAACCCTAACTCTTACCTTACCCTAACCCAAACCGTAACCCTAACCCTAACCCTAAACATTACCCTTACCCTAACCCTAATCCTAACCCTAACCCTTACGCTAACCCTAACCCTTACTAATAACCCTAACCCTAACCCTAAACCTTACCCTTAACTTAACCCTGACCCTAACCTTAACCCTAACCCTAACCCTAACCCTAACACTTACCCTTACCATAACCATAACCCTAACCCTAACACTAACCCTTACCCTTACTCTAACCCTAACCCTAACACTAACCCTAACCCTAACCTTAACCCTTACTCTTACCCTAACCCTAACCCTAATCCTAACCCTTACCCTGTCCCTAACCCTAACACTAACCCTAACTAATAATCCTAAACCTAACCCTAACACTTACCCTTACCCTAAACCTAACCCTAACCCTAAACCTAACCCTTACCCTAACCATAACAATAACCCTAACCTAACCCCTAACGTTACCCTAACGCTTACCGTTACCCTAAACCTAACTAATAACCCTAACCCTAATCCTAACCCTTACCCTTACCCTAACCCCAACCCTAACCTTAACCCTAACCCTTATCCTTAACCTAACCAAAAACCTAACCCTAACCCTAACGCTTACACTTAACCTAAACCTAACCGTAAACCTAAACCTAAACCTAACCTTAACTCTTACCCTTACCCTAAACCTAAACCTAACCTTAACCCAAACCCTACCCCTACCCCTACCCCTAACCCTAACCCTTACCCTTACCCTAACAATAACCCCAACCCTAACGCTAACCCTAACCCTAACCCTAAACTTGACCCTAACCTTAACCCTAACCCTTATCCTTAACCTAACGCAAAACCTACCCTAACCCTAACGCTTACACTTACCCTAACCCTAACCCTAACCCTAACCCTAAACCTAACCATAACCCTTACCTTTCCCCTAACCCTAAACCTAACCGTAACCCTTACCCTAACGCTAACCCTTACCCTTACTCTAACCCTAAACCTAACCCTAAACCTA
>JANJXV010000067.1:1025000-1027500 GCA_024803745.1 Megascapheus bottae | reverse complement strand
CCTAAACCTAACACAAACCTTAACCCTTATCCTTAACCTAACCCTAACCAAAACTTTCACCCTAACACTAGTCCTAAACCTAACCCTAACCCTTACCCTTACCCTAACCCTAACCCTAACCCTAACCCTAACCCTAACCCAAACCCTAAACCTAACCCTAATCCTAACCCTTACCCTAACTCTAACCCTAACCTAACCCTTACCCTAACCCTAACCCTAAGCCTAACCCTAACCCAAACCCTAACCATAACCTAACCCTAAACTTAAACCTTACCCTCACCCTAACCCTAACCCTAACCTTAACCCTAACCCTAACCCAAACCTTAACCCTATTCCTAACCCTAACCCAAACCCTAACTCTAACACTTACCCTTAACTTAACCCTAACCCTAACCCTAACCCTAACCTAAACCTAACTCTAACCCTAACCCTAACCCTTACCCTTACCCTTACCCTAAGCCTAAACCTAACCCTAACCCTAATCCCTAACCCTAACCCAAACCCTTACCCTTACTCTTACCCTAAACCTAACCCTAACCCTAACCCTAAACCTAACACTAACCCTTACCCTAACCTTTACCCTAACCTTAACCCTAACTCTAACCCTAACTCTTATACTTACCCTAACCCTAACCCTACCCTAAGCCTATACCTAACCCTAACCCTTACCCTAACCCTTACCCTTACCCTAACCCTAACCCTAACCCTAATCCTAACCCTAAGCCTAACCCTATCCCTTACCCTTACCCTAACCCTAACCCTAACCCTTACCCTTACCCTAACCCTCACCCTAAACCTACCCCTAACACTAACCCTAACCCTTAGCCTAACCCCAACCCTAATCCTAACCCTAACCCTTACCATTACCCTAACCTTAACCCTAACCCTAACCCTAACCCTTACCCTAACCCTAACCCTAACCCCTAACCCTAACCCTAAACCTAACCCTTACCCTTACCCTAACCCTAACCCTAACCTTAACCCTAACCCTAACCGTAACCCTAACCCTTACCCTTACCCTAACCCTAACCCTAAACTTAACCCTAACCCTAACCCTAACCCTAACCCTTACCCTTACCCTAACTCTAAACCTAAACCTAACCCTAACCCTAACCCTAGCCCTAACCCTATCCCTTTCCCTAACAAAAACCGAAAGCCTAAACTTAACCCTTACCCTTACCCTAACCCTAAACCTAACCCTAGTCCTAACCCTTACCCTTACCCTAACCCTAAACCTAACCCTAACCCAAACCCTAACCCTAACCTAAGCCTAAAATTAAGCCTTACCCTTACCCTAACCCTAACCCCAACCCTAACCTAACCCTTACCCTAACCCTAACCCTAACCCTAACCCTTACCCTCACCCTAACACTAACCCTAACCCCTATCCCTAAACCTCGCCCTAACCCTTACGCTTACCCTAACCCTAACTCTAAACTTAACCCTAAACCAAACCCTAACCCTAACAGTAACCCTTACCCTTACCGTAACCCTAACCGTAACCCTAACCCTAATCCTATTCCTAACCCTTACCCTTACCCTAACCCTAACCTTAACCCTAACCCTAACCCTAATCCTAACCCTATCATTTACCCTTACCCTAACTCTAACCCTAACCCTAACCTTTACCCTTACCCTAACCCTAACCGTAAATCTAACCCTAACACTAACCCTAACCCTTAGCCTAACCCAAACCCTAACCCTAACCCTAACCCTTACCCTTACCTTAACCTAAACCCTAACCCTAACCCTAAACCTTACCCTAACCCTAACCCTAACCCTAACACCTAACCCTAACCCTAATTCTCACCCCTACCCTTACCCTAACCCTAACCCTAACCTTAACCCTAACTCTAACCCTAACCCTTACCCTTATCCTAACCCTAACACCTAACCCTAACCCTAATTCTAACCCCTACCCTTACCCTAACCCTAACCCTAACCTTAACCCTAACTCTAACCCTAACCCTTACCCTTACCCTAACCCTAACCCTAACCCTAACCCTTACCCTTATGCAAATCAATTAATATAATTCAACACATCAACAGGAGCAAAGAGAAAAATCACATGATTGTCTCAATAGACGCGGAAAAGGCATTTGACAAGATCCAACACCCCTTTATGTTAAAAGCTAGGAATCCATGGAACATTCCTCAATGTAATAAAGGCTGTGTATGAGAAACCTACTGCTAGTATTACACTGAATGGTGAAAATCTAAAGCCATTCCCTCTAAAATCAGGAACGAGACAAGGATGCCCACTCTCTCCACTCCTCTTTAACATAGCACTAGAATTCCTAGCCAGTGCAATAAGGCAAGAAGCAAGCATAAAGGGGATCCAAGTAGGCAAAGAGGAAATAAAACTATCCCTCTTTGCAGATGACATGATGCTGTATTGAAAGAATCCTATAGACTCTACTTCCAAGCTCCTTGAGCTGATCCAAAGCTTTGGAAGAGTAGCAGGCTATAAAATCAACCCTCAAAAATCAACTGCCTTCCT
>JANJXV010000067.1:1007500-1010000 GCA_024803745.1 Megascapheus bottae | reverse complement strand
AACCCTAACCCTAATCCTAACCCTTACCCTTACCCTAACCCTAACCCTAACCTTAACCCTAACCCTAACCGTAACCCTAACCCTTACCCTTACCCTAACCCTAACCCTAAACTTAACCCTAACCCTAACCCTAACCCTAACCCTTACCCTTACCCTAACTCTAAACCTAAACCTAACCCTAACCCTAACCCTAACCCTAACCCTAACCCTATCCCTTTCCCTAACAAAAACCGAAAGCCTAAACTTAACCCTTCCCCTTACCCTAACCCTAAACCTAACCCTAATCCTAACCCTTACCCTTACCCTAACCCTAAACCTAACCCTAACCCAAACCCTAACTCTAACCTAAGCCTAAAATTAAGCCTTACCCTTACCCTAACCCTAACCCCAACCCTAACCTAACCCTTACCCTAACCCTAACCCTAACCCTAACCCTTACCCTCACCCTAACACTAACCCTAACCCCTATCCCTAAACCTCGCCCTAACCCTTACGCTTACCCTAACCCTAACTCTAAACTTAACCCTAAACCAAACACTAACCCTAACAGTAACCCTTACCCTTACCGTAACCCTAACCGTAACCCTAACCCTAATCCTATTCCTAACCCTTACCCTTACCCTAACCCTAACCTTAACCCTAACCCTAACCCTAATCCTAACCCTATCACTTACCCTTACCCTAACTCTAACCCTAACCCTAACCTTTACCCTTACCCTAACCCTAACCGTAAATCTAACCCTAACACTAACCCTAACCCTTAGCCTAACCCAAACCCTAACCCTAACCCTAACCCTTACCCTTACCTTAACCTAAACCCTAACCCTAACCCTAAACCTTACCCTAACCCTAACCCTAACCCTAACACCTAACCCTAACCCTAATTCTCACCCCTACCCTTACCCTAACCCTAACCCTAACCTTAACCCTAACTCTAACCCTAACCCTTACCCTTACCCTAACCCTAACACCTAACCCTAACCCTTACCCTTATGCAAATCAATTAATATAATTCAACACATCAACAGGAGCAAAGAGAAAAATCACATGATTGTCTCAATAGACGCGGAAAAGGCATTTGACAAGATCCAACACCCCTTTATGTTAAAAGCTCTGGAGAAACTAGGAATCCATGGAACATTCCTCAATGTAATAAAGGCTGTGTATGAGAAATCTACTGCTAGTATTACACTGAATGGTGAAAATCTGAAGCCATTCCCTCTAAAATCAGGAACGAGACAAGGATGCCCACTCTCTCCACTCCTCTTTAACATAGCACTAGAATTCCTAGCCAGTGCAATAAGGCAAGAAGCAAGCATAAAGGGGATCCAAGTAGGCAAAGAGGAAATAAAACTATCCCTCTTTGCAGATGACATGATTCTGTATTGAAAGAATCCTATAGACTCTACTTCCAAGCTCCTTGAGCTGATCCAAAGCTTTGGAAGAGTAGCAGGCTATAAAATCAACCCTCAAAAATCAACTGCCTTCCTTTATACCAACAGTGAGAGGAACGAGGCAATAATCAGGAAAGAAACTCCTTTCACAATAGCCTCAAAGAAAATAAAGTACCTAGGAATTAGCTTAACTAAGAATGTAAAGGACCTTTTTGACGAAAACTTTAAAACCCTAAAAAATGAAATTAAAGCAGAACTAAGGAAATGGACAAACCTCCCATGCTCCTGGATTGGAAGAATCAACATTGTGAAAATGACAATCTTGCCAAGAGCTATCTACAAATTCAATGCAATACCCATCAACATACCAATGACATTCTTTAAAGAAATAGGAGGGGCAATCCGAAATTTCATAAGGAATAATTAAAGACCCCGTATAGCAAAAACACTTCTTACCAGAAAGAACAGCGCTGGAGGAATTTCAATTCCAAACTTTAGACTCTAACCCTTACTCTTAACCTAACCCTTCCCCTAAACCTAACCCTAACCCTAACCCTAAACCTAACCCTAACCTTAACTCTAAACCTTACCCTAACCCTAACCCTAACCCTAAACCGTACCCTAACCATAACCCTAACCCTAACCCTTACCCTAACCCTAACCCTAATCCTAACCCCTAACCCTAACCCAAACCCTTACCCTTAACCTTACCCTAACCTTAACCCTAACCCTAACCCTAACCCTTACCCTTACCCTAACCCTAAACCTAACCCTAACCCAAACCCTAAGCCTAACCCTAACCCTAACCCTTACCCTTACCCTAACCCTAATCCTAACCCTGAACCTAACCCTAAACGTTACCCTTACCCTAACCCTACCCTAAACTTAAACCTAATCCTAACCCTAACCCTAACCCTTACCCTTACCCTAACCCTAACCCTAACCATAACCCTTACGCTAACCCTAAACCTAACCCTAACCCTAAACTTCACCCTAACCCTAACCCTAACCCTTACCCTAATCCTAACCCCAACCTAACCCTAACCCTAACCCTAACCCTAACCCTAACCTAACCCTAACCCTACCCCTAACCCTAACCCTTACCC
>JANJXV010000067.1:977500-995000 GCA_024803745.1 Megascapheus bottae | reverse complement strand
CTAACCCTAAACCTAACCCTTACCCTAACCTAAACCTAACCCTAAACCTATCCCCTAAACCAAACCCTAACCCTAACCCTTACCCTGACCCTAAACCTAACCCTAACCTTAACTCTAATCCTAACCCTAATCCTCACCCTAAATCTAACCCTTACCCTAACCCTAACAGTAACCCTAGCCTAACACTTACCCATATCCTAACCCTAACCCTAACCTTAATCCTAACCCTAACCCTATCCCTAACCCTTACCCTTACCCTAAACCTAAACCTAACCCTAACCCTAACCCTAACCCCAAACTTAACCCTAACCTTAACCCTAACCCTAACCCTAAACCTTACCCTTACCCTAACCCTAACCCTTACCCTAACCCTCACCCTTACCCTCAACCTAACGATAACCCTAACCCTAACCCTTACCCTTACCCTAACCCTAACCCTAAACCTAACCCTAACCCTAACCCTTACTCTAACGTAACCCTAAGCCTAACCCTAACCCTTACCCTTAACCTAATCGTAACCCTAACCTTAATATTAACCTTAACCCTAACCCTAACCCTAACCCTTACCTTACCCTAACCCTAACCCTAACCCTAACCCTAACCCTAACCCTTACCCTTACCCTAACCCTAACCCTAACCCTAACCCCAACCCTAACGCTGACCCTAAGCCTAACCCCAACCTTAACCCTAACCTTAACCCTAACCCTAACCCTAACCCTTACCCTTACCCTAACCCTAACCCTTACCTTAAACCTAACCATAACCCTAACCCTAACCCTTACCCTTACCCTAACCCTAACCCTAACCCTAACCCTTACTCTAACGTAACCGTAAGCCTAACCCTAACCCTTACCCTTACCCTAACCCCAAACCTAACAATTTCCCTAAACCTAACCCTAACTAATAACCCTAACCGTAACCCTAAATCTTACACTTAACTCAACCCTAACCCTAACCTTAACCCTAACCCTAATCCTAACCCTAATACTTACCCTTACCCTTACCCTAACTCTAACCCTAACCCTAACACTAACCCTTACCCTTACCCTATCTCTAACCCTAAACCTAACCCTAAACCTAACCTTAACCCTTACTCTTACCCTATCCCTAACCCTAATCCTAACCCTTACCGTGTCCCTAACCCTAACCCTAACCCTAAACCTTGCCCTAACCCAAACCCTAATCCATACCCTAACCCTAACCCTAATCCTAACACCTAACCCTAACCCTAACCCTAACCATTACCCTTACCCTAACCCTAACCTTAACCCTAACCCTAACCCTAAACCTAACCTTACGCTTACCCTAACCCAAAACCTAAACCTAAGCCAAGCCCTAACCCAAATCTTAACCCTAACCCTTACCCTAACAATAACCCTAACCCTAACCCTAACCCATACCCTTACCATAACCCTAACCTTAACCCTAATCCTAACCCTAACCCTAACCCTTATCCTTATCCTAACCTGAACCCTAACCCTAACCCTAAACCTAACCCTAACCATTAACCTTACCCTAACCCTAACTCGAACCCCAACCCTTACCCTAACCCTAACCCTAACTAATAACCCTAACCCTAACCCTAAACCTTACCCTTAACTTAACCCTAACCCTAACCTTAACCCTAACTCTAACCCTAAACCTAACACTTACACTTACCATAACCCTAACCCTAATCCTACCACTAACCCTTACCCTTACCCTAACCCTAACCCTAAACCTAATCCTAACCCTAACATTAACCCTCACTCTTACCCTAACCCTAACCCTAATCCTAACCCTTACCCTGTCCCTAACCCTAACACTAACCCTAACTAATAATCCTAACCCTAACACTTACCCTTACCCTAACCCTAAACCTAAACTTAACCCTAACCCTAACCCTAACCCTTACTCTAACGTAACCCTAAGCCTAACCCTAACCCTTACCCTTATCCTAATCCTAAACCTAAACTTAACCCTAACCTTAACCCTAACGCTAACAATAACCCTTACCTTACCCTAACCCTAAACCTAACCCTAACCCTAACCCTTACCCTTAACCTAACCCTCACCCTAAACCTAACCGTAACCCTTACCCTAACCCTAACACTAATCCCTAACCCTAACCCTAACCCTAACCCTTACAGTTACCCTAAGCCTAACCCTAAACTTAACCCTAAGCCTCAGGCTAACCCTAACCCTAACACTAACCCTAACCTAAACTTAACCCTAACCTTAACTCTAACCCGAACTCTAACCCTAACCCTAACCCTGACACTTACCCTTACCCTAACCCTAACCCTAAACCTAACCCCAACCCTAACCCTAACCCTAACCTTTACCCTAAATCTAACCCTAACTCTAACCCTAAGTGATAACCCTAACCCTAACCCTTACCCTTACAATAACCCTAACCTTAACCCTAAGCCTAACCATAACCCTAATCTTTACCGTTACCCTAACCCTAAACCTAACCCTTACCCAAACCCTAACCCTAACCCTAACCCTAACCCTAACCCTTACCCTTACCCTAAGCCTAAACCAAACCCTAAGCCTAACCCTAACCCTAACCCTTAACCTTACCCTAACCCTAACCCTAACCCTAAACCTAACCGTAACCTTAACCCTAACCCTAACCCTTACCCTTACCCTAAGCCTAAACCAAATCCGAAGCCTAACCCTCACCCTAACCCTTAAACTTACCCTAACCCTAACCCTACCCCTAACCCTAACCCTAACTTATAAGCCTAACCCTAACCCTAACCCTAACCCTTACCCTAACCCTAACCCTAACCCTAACTAATAACCCTAACCCTAACCCTAACACTTACACTTATCCTAATCCTAACCCTAAACTTAACCCTAACCCAAACACTAACTCTAACCCTGACCCTAACCCTAACACTAACCCTAACCCTAACCCTAACCCTTACCCTAACCCTAACCCTAACCCTAACCCTTACCATTACCCTAACCCTAACCCTAATCCTAACCCTAACCTTAACCCTAACTCTAACCCTTACCCAACCCTAACACTTTCCCCTTTCCCTAACCCTAACCCTAACCCTAACCCTAAACCTTGCCCTAACCCTAACCCTAATCCTTACCCTAACCCTAACCCTAACCCTAACAATTACCCTTACCCTAACCCTAACCTTAACCCTAACCCTAACCCTAAACCTAACCTTACATTTACCCTAACCCTAAACCTAAACCTAACCCAAACCCTAACCCTAACCCTAACCCTAACCCTTACCCTAACAATAACCCTAATCCTAACCCTAACCCATAACCTTACCATAACCCTAACCTTAACCCTAATCCTAACACTAACCCCAACCCTTATCCTTATCCTAACCTTAAACCCTAACCCTAATCCTAAACATAACCTAACCATTACCGTTACCCTAACCCTAACCCTAACCCCAAACCTTACCCTAACCCAAACCCTAACAAATAACCCTAACCCTAACCCTAACCCTAAACCTTACCCTTAACTTAACCCTAACCGTAATCTTAACCCTAACTCTAACCCTAACCCTAACACTTACCCTTACCATAACCCTAACCCTAACCCTCACACTAACTCTTACCCTTACCCTATCCCTAACCCTAAACCTAACCCTAACCCTAACATTATCCCTTACTCTTACCCTAACCCTAACCCTAATCCTAACCCTTACCCTGTCCCTAACCCTAACACTAACCCTAACTAATAATCCTAACCCTAAAACTTACCATTACCCTAACCCTAACCCTAACCCTAACCCTAACCCTAACCTAACCCTAACCCTTACCCTTACCCTAACCCTAACCCTAAATTTAACCCTAACCCTAGCCGTAACCCTTACTCTAACGTAACCCTAAGCCTAACCCTAACCCTTACCCTTACCCCAATCCTAAACCTAACCTTAACCCTAACCTTAACCCTAACGCTAACAATAACCCTTACCTTACCCTAACCCTAACCCTAACCCTAAACCTAACCCTAACACTAACCCTTACCTTAACCTAACCCTAACCCTAAAACTAAATGTAACCCTTACCCTAACCCTAACCCTAATCCCTAACACTAACCCTAACCCTAACCCTTACCCTTAATCTAACCCTAACCCTAAAACTAACCGTAACCCTTACCTTAACCCTAACCCTAATCCCTAACCCTAACCCTCACCCTAACCCTTACAGTTACCCTAAGCCTAACCCTAAACTTAACCCTAAGCCTAACCATAACCCTAACCATTACCCTAACCCTAATCCTAACCTATCCCCAACCCTAACCTTAACTCTAACGCGAACTCTAACCCTAACCCTAACTCTAACACTTACCCTTATCCTAACCCTAACCCTAAACCTAACCCCAACTCTAACGCTAACCCTAACCCTTACCTTAAATCTAACCCTAACTCTAACCCTAAGTAATAACCCTAACCCTAACCCTTACCCTTACCCTAACCCTAACCTTAACCCTAACCCTAACCATAACCCTAACCCTTACCGTTACCCTAACCCTAAACCTAACCCTAACCCAAACCCTAACCCTAAACCTAACCCTAACCCTTACCCTTACCCTAACCCTAAACCTAACCCTAACCCTTACCCTTACCCTAAGCCTAAACCAAACCCTAAGCCTAACCCTAAACCTAACCCTTAACCTTACCCTAACCTTAACCCTAACCTTAACCCTAACCCTAACCCTAACCCTTACCCTTATCCTAACCCTAACCCTAACCCTAAACCTAACCCTAACCCTAACCCTAACCCTTACCCTTACCCTAACCCTAAAACTAACCATTACCCTAACCCTAACCCTAACTAATAACCCTAACCGTAACCCTAAATCTTACCCTTAACTCAACCCTAACCCTAACCTTAACCCTAACCCTAATCCTAACCCTAACAGTTAGCCTTACCCTTACCCTAACCCTAACCCTAACCCTAACACTAACCCTTACCCTTACCCTAACTCTAACCCTAATCCTAACCCTGAACCTAACCTTAACCCTTACTCTTACCCTATCCCTAACCCTCATCCTAACCCTTACCCTGTCCGTAACCCTAACCCTAACTTATAACCCTAACCCTAACCCTAACACTACCCTTACCCAAACCCTAACCCTAACCCTAAACCTAACCCTTACCCTAACCCTAACCCTAATCCTAACTCTAAACCTTACCCTGACCCTAAACCTAACCCTAACCTTAACTCTAACCCTAACCCTAATCCTAACACTAACCTTAAACCTTTCCCTAACCCTAACCCTAACCCTAACACTTACCCTTACCCTAACCCTAACCCAAACCTTAACCGTAACCCTAACCCTATCCCTAACCCTTACCCTTACCCTAAGCCTAAACCTAACCCTAAATCAAACACTAATCCTAACCCTAACCCTAAAACTTACCCTTACCCTAATCCTAACCCTAACACTAACTCTAACCCTAACCCTTACCCTTAACCTAACCCTAAACCAAACCCTAACCCTTACCCTTACCCTAACCCTAACACTAACCCTAACCATAAACCTAACCCTAACCCTTACCCTAACCCTAACCCTAACCCCTAACCCTAAGCCTTACCAATACCCTAACCCTAACCTTAACCCTAACCCTAACCCTAAACCTTACTGTTACTCTAACACTAAACCTAACCCTAAACCAAACCCTAAACCTACCCCTATCACTAAACCTAACCCTTAAACTTACCTTAACCCTAAACCTAACCCTAACCCTAACCCTTACCCTTAACCTAACCCTAACACTAATCCTAACCGTAACCCTTACCCTAACCCTAACCCTAACCCCTAACCCTAACCCTAACCCTAACACTTACAGTTACCCTAACCCTAACCCTTAACTTAATCCTAAGCCTAACCCTAACGCTAAGGCTTACCCTAAACCTAACCCTAACCCTAATCCTAACCCTAACCCTAACCCTTACCCTTACCCTAACCCTAAACTTAACCCTAACCCTAACCCTAACCGAAACCCTTACCCTTACCCTAACCCTAAACCTAAACCTTACCCTTACCCTTACCCATACCCTAAACCTAAACCTAACCCTAACCCTAACACTAACCCTAACCCTAAACCTTACCCTTCACCTTACCCTAACCCTAACCTTAACTCTAACCCAAACCCTAAACCTAACCCTAACCATAAAACTTACCCTTACCCTAAACCAAACCCTAACCCTAACACTTACCCTAACCCTAATCCTAACCCTAACTAATAACCCTAACCCTAACCCTAACCCTTACCCTTACCCTAACCCTAACCCAAATCTTAACCCTAACCCTAACCCTAACCCTAAACCTTACCCTTACCCTAACCCTAAACCTAACCCTAACCCAAACCCTAACCCTAACCCTAAGCCTAACCCTAACACTTACCCTTACCCTAAGCCTAAACTAAACCCTAAGCCTAACCCTAACCCTAACCCTTAACCTTACCCTATCCCTAACCCTAACCTTAAACCTACCTCTAACCCTAACCCTAACCCTAAACCTTACCCTTACCCAAACCCTAACCCTAAACCTAACCCTAACCCTAACCCTTACCCTTACCCTAACCCCAAACCTAACCCCAACCATAACCCTAACCCTAACCCTTAACCTAACCCTACCTCTAACCCTAACACTAATCCTAACCATTACCCTTAGCCTAACCCTAAACCTAACCCGAAACCTAACCCTTACCCTTACCCTAACCCTAAACCTAACCCTAATCCTAACCCTAACACTTACCCTTACCCTAACCCTAACCCCAAACCTAACCCTAACCCTAACCCTTACCCTTACCCTAACCCCAAACCTAACACGAACCCTAACCCAAACCCTAACCCTTACCCTAACCCTAACCCTAACCCTTACCCTAATACTAACCCTAACCCTTACCCTAAACCTAACCCTAACCCTAACCCTAACTAATAGCAATAACCCTAACCCTAACTCTTACCCTTAACCTAACCCTAACCCTAACCTTAAACCTAAACCTAACCCTAACCCTAACCCTTACCCGTACCCTAACCCTAAACCTAACCCTAACCCAAACCCTAACCCTAAACCAAACCGTAAACTTTACCGTAAACTTAACCCTAACCCTAACCATTACCCTTACCCTAACCTTAACCCTAACCGTAATCCTTACCCTAACCCTAACCCTAACCGTAACTAATAACCCTAACCCTAACCCTAACACTTACCCTTACCCCAACGCTAACCCTAAACCTAAGCCTAAACCAAACCCTAACCCTAAACCTAACGATAAACCTAACCCTAAACCTAACCCTTACCCTTACCCTAACCCTAACCCTAACCCTAACCCTAACCCTTACTCTAACGTAACCCTAACCCTAACCCTAACCCTTACCCTTACCCTAACCCTAACCCTAACCCTAACCCTAACCCTTACCCTTACCCTAACCCTAACCCTAACCTTAACCCTAACCCTAACCCAAACCCTAAGCCTAACCCTAAGCCTTACCCTTACCCTAACCCTAACCCAACCTTAACCCTTACCCTAACCCTAACCCTAACCCTTACCTTTACTCTAACCCTAACTCTAAAACTTACCCTAACCCTAACCCTAACCTAACCCTTACCATTACCATAACCCTAACCCTAAACCTAACCCTAACCTCTAACCCTAACCCTAAACCTAACCTTTACCCTTACCCTAACCCTAACCCTAACCTTAACACTAAACCTAAACCAAACGCTAACCCTAACCCTAAGCCTTACACTTACCCTAACCCTAAACCTAAACCTTACCCTTAGCCTAACCCTAACCCTAACCCTTACCCTTACCCTAACCCTAACCCTAACCTAACCCTAACCCTAACCCTAACCGCTAACCCTAACCCTAACCCTTAACCTTACCCTAACCCTAACCCTAACCTTAACCCTAACCCTAACCCAAACCCTAACCCTAACCCTAAGCCTTACACTTACCCTAACCCTAACCCTAACCCTTACCTTACCCTAACCCTAACCCTTACCCTTACGCTAACACTAACCCTAAAACTATCCCTAACCCTAACACTAACCTTAACCCTTATCCTTAACCTAAACCTAACCCAAACTTTCACCCTAACACTAGCCCTAACCCTAAGCCTAACCCTTACACTTACCCTAACCCTAAACCTAACCCTAACACTAACCCTAACCCTAACCCTAACCCAAACCCTAACCCTAACCCTAATCCTAACCCTTACCCTTATCCTAACTCTAACCCTAACCCTAACCCTTACCCTTACCCTAACTCTCACCCAAACCCTAACCCTAACCTAACCCTAACCTTAAACCTTACCCTTAACCTAACCCTAATCCTAACCCTAAACCTAACCCTTACCCTAACCCTAACCCTAACCCTAAACCTTATCCTCACCCTAACCCTAACCCTAAACTTAACCCTAAACCTAACCCTAACCTTAACCCTAACCCTAACCCTAACCCAAACCCTAACCCTAACACTTACCCTTAACCTAACCCTAACCCTAACCCTAACTCTAAACCTAACCCTTACCTTACCCTAACCCTAACCCTAACCATTACCCTTACCCTAACCCTATCCCTAACCCTAACACCTAACCCTAACCTTAACCCTTACCCTAACTCTAAACCTAACCCTAACCCTAACCCTAACCCTTACCCATACCCTAACCCTAAACCTTACCCTTACCCCAACCCTAACACTAACCCTAATCCTAACCCTGACCCTTACCCTAACCCTAAACCTAACCCTTACCGAAACCCAAACCCTTACCCTTACCCTAACCCTAACCCTAACATTAACCCTTACCCTAACTCTAAACCTAACCCTAACCCTAACCCTAACCCCAACACTTACCCTAACCCTAACCCTAACTCTAACCCTAAACCTAACCCTAACCCTAACCCTAACCCTTACCCTTACCCTAACCCTAACCTTAACCCTAACCCTAACCCTAACCCTTACCCTTACCCTTACCCTTACCCTAACCATAACCCTAACTCAAAACCTAACCCTAACCCTAACACTTACCCTTACCCTAACATTAACCCTAACCCTAACCCTAACCCTTACCCTTACCCTCACCCTAACCCTAACCTTAACCCTAACCCTAACCCTTACCCTAACCGTAACCCTAAACCTAACCCTAACCCAAACCCTAACCCTTACTCTTACCCTAACCCTAACCCTAACCTTAAAACGTACCCTCACCCTAAACCTAAGCCTCACCCTTACCCTAACCATAACCCTAACCCTAACCCTAAACCTAAACCTAACCCTTACCTTACACGAACCCTAACCCTAAACTTAACCCTAACCGTAACCCTAACCCTTACCCTAACCCTAACCCTAACCCTAATCCTAAACCTAACCCTAACACTTACCCTAACCCTAACCCTAACCCCTAATCCTAAGCCTAACCCTAACCCTTATCCTTACCCTCACACTAACCCTAACCTTAACCCTAACCATAACCATAACCCTAACCCTTACCCTTACCCTAGCCCTAAACCTAACCCTAACCCAAACCCTAACCTTAAACCTAACCCTAACCCTAACCCTAACCCTTACCTTTACCCTAACCCAAAACCGATCTCTCACCCAAACTCTAATCCTAACCCTAACCGTAATCCTAACCCTTCCCCTTACACTAACCCTAAACATAACCCTAACCCAAACCCTAACCCTAAGCCTAAGCCTAATCCTAACCCTAACCCTTACCCTAACCCTAACCCTAACAGTTACCCTTACCCTAACACTCACCCTAAACCTAACCCTAACCCTTACCCTAACCAAACCCTAATCCTAACCCTTACCCTAACACTAACACTAACCCTAACCCTAACCCTTACCCTAATCCTACCCCTTACACTTACCCTAACCCTAACCATAACCCTTACCCTTACCCTAACCCTAACCCTAACCCTTACCCTAACCCTAACCCTTACCTTAACCCTTACCCTAACCCTAACCCTAACCCTAACCCTAACACTAACCTTAACCCTTACCCTTAAAATAATCCTAACCCTAACCTGCACCCTAACACCAACCCTAACCCTAACCCTAACCCTTGCCCTTACCCTAACCTAAACCTAACCCTAACCAAAACCCTAACCTAAGCCTAACCCTAACCGTAACCCTTACCCTAACCCTAACCCTAAGCCTAAACCTAACCCTTGCCCTAACCCTAACCCTATCCTTCACCCTAACACTAATCCTAACCCTAACACTAACCCTTACCCTTAACCTAAACCTAACCCTAACTCTAACCCTTACCCTTACCGTATCCCTAACCCTAACCCTAAGCCTAACCCTTACCCTAAACCTAACCCTAACCTTTACCCTAAACCTAACCCTTACCCAAACCCTAACCCTAACCCTAACCGTAACCCTTACCCTAATCCTAACCCTAACCTTAACCCTAACCCTAACCCTAAACCTAACCCTCAACCTAACCCTAACCCTAACACCTAACCCTAACCCAAACTCTTACGCTTACCCTTACCCTAACCCTAACCCTAACCATAACCCTAACCCTTACCCTTACCCTAACCCTAAACATAACCCTAACCAAAACCCTAACCCTAACCCTAACCCTTACCTAACGCTAACCCTAAACCTTACCCTAACCCTAACCTTAACCCTAACCCTAACCCTAACCCTAACCCTCAACCTAACCCTAACCCTAACAGCTCACCCTAACCCAAACTCTTACGCTTACCCTTACCCTAACCCTAACCCTAACCATAACCCTAACCCTTACCCTTACCCTAACCCTAAACATAACCCTAACCAAAACCCTAACCCTACCCCTAACCCTTACCTAACGCTAACCCTAAACCTTACCCTAACCCTAACCGTAACCCTAACCCTAACCGTTACCCTTACCCTCACCCTACACTAACCCTTACCCTAACCCTAACCCTAACCCTTACCCTTACCCTAACCCTAACCCTAACCCTAACCCCTAACCCTAACCTTAACCCTTACCCTAACGCTAAACCTAACCCTAACCATAACCCTAACCCTTACCCTTACCCTAACTCTAAACCTTAACCTTACCCCAACCATAACACTAACCCTAACACTAACCCTGAATCTTACCCTAACCTTAAGCCTAACCCTAACCCAAACCCTAACCCTTACCCTTACCCTAACCCTAACCCTAACCTTAACCCTTACCCTAACTCTAAACCTAACCCTAACCCTAACCCTTACCCTAACCCTAACCCTAACCCTAACCCTAACCTTAACCCTAACCCTAACCCTTACCCTTACCCTAACCCTAACCATAACCTTAACACTTACCCTAACCCTAACCCTAACCTTAACCTTTACACTTACCCTAACCCTAACCCTAAACCTAACCCCTACCCTAACCCTAACCCTTACTCTTACCCTAACCGTAACCCTAACCCTAACCCTAAAACTAACCCTAACCCTTACCCTTACCCTAACCCTAACAATAACCTTAAGTCTAACCCTAACCATAATACTAAACCTATCCCTAACACTTACCCTAACCCTAACCCTAACCCTAACCCCTAATCCTAACCCTAACCTTAACCCTAACCCTAACCCTTACCCTTACCCTAACCATAACCCTAACCCTAACACTAAACCTAACCCTAACCCTAACCCTAAACCTAACCCTTACCCTAACCTTACCCTAAGCCTAACCCTAACCCTTAACCTTACCCTAAACCTTGCCCTAACCCTAACCCTAACCCTTACACTAACCCTAACCCTAAACCTAACCCCAACCCTAACTAATAACCCTAACCCTAACCCTTATCCTTACCCTAAACCTAACCCTAAACCTAACACTAACACTAACCCTTGCCCTTACCCTAACCCTAAACCTAACCCTAACCCTAACCCTAACATTTACCCTTACCCTAACCCTAACCCTAACCCTAACCCTAACACTTACTCTAACCCTAACCCTAACCCTAACCCTTAACCTAACCCTAACCATAACCCTAAACCTAACCCTTAACCTAACCCTAACCCTAACCATAACCCTAACTAATAACCCTAATCCTAACCCCAAACATTACCCTTACCCTAACCCTAACCCTAACCCTTACCCTAACCTAACCCTTACCCTTACCCTTACCCTAACAGTAAACCTAACCCTTACCCTAACCCTAACCCTTAATCTAACCCTAACCCTAACCCTAACCCTAACCTAACCCTTACCTTACCCTAACCCTAACCCTAACCATTACCCTTACCCTAACCCTATCCCTAACCCTAACCCCTAACCCTAACCTTAACCCTTACCCTAACTCTAAACCTAACCCTAACCCTAACCCTAAACCTTACCCATACCCTAACCCTAAACCTTACCCTTACCCCAACCCTAACACTAACCCTAATCCTAACCCTGACCCTTACCCTAAGCCTAAACCTAACCCATACCGAAACCCAAACCCTTACCCTTACCCTAACCCTAACCCTAACATTAACCCTTACCCTAACTCTAAACCTAACCCTAACCCTAACCCTAACCCCAACACTTACCCTAACCCTAACCCTAACTCTAACCCTAAACCTAACCCTAACCCTAACCCTTACCCTTACCCTAACCCTAACCCTAACCCTAACCCTTATCCTAACCCTAACCCTAACCCTAATTCTAAACCTATGCCTTACCCTAACCCTAACCCTAACCTTAACCCTAACCCTAACCCTAACCCTTACCCTTAGCCTTACCCTTACCCTAACCATAACCCTAACTCTAAACCTAACCCTAACCCTAACATTAACCCTAACCCTAACCCTAACCCTTACCCTTACCCTCACCCTAACCCTAACCTTAAGCCTAACCCTAACCCTTACCCTAACCGTAACCCTAAACCTAACCCTAACCCAAACCCTAACCCTTACTCTTACCCTAACCCTAACCCTAACCTTAAAACTTACCCTCACCCTAACCCTAACCCTAACCCTAACCCTTACCCTAACCGTAACCCTAACCCTAACCCAAACCCTAACCTTAAACCTAACACTAACCCTAACCCTAACCCTAACCCTTACCTTTACCCTAACCCAAAACTGAACTCTCACCCAAACTCTAATCCTAACCCTAACTGTAATCCTAACCCTTCCTCTTACACTAACCCTAAACATAACCCTAACCCAAACCCTAACCCTAAGCCTAAGCCTAATCCTAACCCTAACCCTTACCCTAACCCTAACCCTAACAGTTACGCTCACCCTAAACCTAACCCTAACCCTTACCCTAACCAAACCCTAATCCTAACCCTTACCCTAACACTAACACTAACCCTAACCCTAACCCTTACCCTAACCCTAACCCTAATCCTAACCGTTACACTTACCCTAACCCTAACCATAACCCTTACCCTTACCCTAACCCTAACCCTAACCCTTACCCTAACCCTAAACCTTACCCTAACCCTAAACCTAACCCTAACCCTAACACTAACCTTAACCCTTACCCTTAATTTAATCCTAACCCTAACCTGCACCCTAACGCTAACACTAACCCTAACCCTAACCCTTGCCCTTACCCTAACCTAAACCTAACCCTAACCAAAACCCTAACCTAAGCCTAACCCTAAACGTAACCCTTACCCTAACCCTAACCCTAAGCCTAACCCTAACCCTTGCCCTAAACCTAACCCTATCCTTCACCCTAACACTAATCCTAACCCTAACACTAACCTTAACTGTTACCCTTACCCTAACCCTACCCTAACCTTAAGGCTAACCCTAACCCTAACCCCTACCCTAACCTTAACCCTAACCCTAACCCTAAACCTAACCCTAACCCTAACCCTAAACCTTACCCTTACCATAACCCTAACCATAACCCTAAACCTAAGCCTAAACCTTACCCTTACACTAACCCTAACCCTAACACTTATCCTAACCCTAACCCTAACCCTAACCCTTACCCTTATCCTAACCTTAACCCTAACCCTAACCCTATCCCTTACCCTAACCCTACCCGTTACCCTTACCCTAACCCTAACCCTAAACCTAATCGTAACGCTAAACCTAAATCTAACCCTTACCCTTACCCTAACCCTAACCCTAATCCTACACCTAACCCTTACCCTAACCCTAACCCTAACCCCTAAACCTAACCCTAAACCTAACCCTTACACTTACCCTAACCCTAAAACTAACCCTAACCCTAACCCTAATCCTTACCTTTACCCTAACCCTAACCCTAAACCTAGCCCTAACCCTAACCCAAAACCTAACTCTAACCCAAACACTAATCCTAACCCTTACACTAATCCTAACCCGAAACCTAACCCTAACCCTAACCCTAACCTAACTCTAACCTTAACCCTAATCTTAACCCTAACCCTAACCCTAAGCCTAATCCTAACCCTTACCCTTACCCTAACCCTTACCCTAACCCTAACCCTAACCCTTACCCTAACCCTAACCCTAACCCTAATCAAAACACTAACTTTAACCCTTACTCTTAACATAATCCTAACCCTAACCCTAACCCTAACCTTAACCCTAACTCTAACCCTTACCCTTACCCTTACCCTTACTCTAATCCTAACCCTAATCCTAAACCTAACGCTAACCCTAACCCTAACCCTAACCCTAACCCTAAACCTACTCCTAACCTAAGCCCTAACCCTATCCCTTACAGTTACACTAACCTTAACCCTAAACCTAACCCTAAACTTAACCCTAATCCTAACTCTAACCCTAACCCTAACACTTACCCTAACCCTAACCCTAACCATAAACCTTACCCTAACCCTAACCCTAACCCCTAACCCTAATCCTAACACTAATCCTTACCCTAACCCTAACCCTAACCCTAACCCCTAACCCTAAATGTAAACCTAAACCTTACCCTTACCCTAACCCTAAACCTAAACCTAACTCAAACCCTAACCTAAGCTAACGCTAAAGGTAACCCTTACCCTTACCCTAACCCTAACCCTAACCCTTACCCTAAACCTAACCGTAACCTTCACCCTAACACTAACCCTAACATTAACACTAACCCTTACCCTTACCTTAAACCTAACCCTAACCCTAACCCTAACTCTAACCCTTACCCTTACCTTATCCCTAACCCTAACCTTAACCCTAACCCTAACCCTAACCCTAATCCATACACTTACCCTAACCCTAACCCTAACCCTAACCCTTACCCTTACCCTAACTCTAACCCTAAACCTAAACCTAACCCTATCCCTTACCCTAAAACAAACCCAAACCCTAACCCTAACCCTTACCCTTACCATAACCCTAACATTAACCCTTACCCTAACCCTAACACTAACCCTTACCCTTACCGTAACGCTAACCCTAACCCTAACCCTAACCCTAACCACCAACCCTATCCTTAACCCTAAAACTAACTCTGACCCTAAACCTAAACCTAACCCCTAACCCTAACACTAACCCTAACCCTTACCCTAAACCTAAACCTAAGCCTAACCCTAACCCTAACCCTAACCCCTAACCCTAACCCTAACCCTAAACCTTACCCTTACCCTAACCCTAAACCTAACCCTAACCCTAACCCTAACCCTTACTTTTACCCTAACCCAAAACCAAACTCTCACCCAAACTCTAATCCTAACCCTAACCGTAATCCTAACCCTTATCCTAATCGTAACACCTACTCCTAACCCTAACCTAACCCAAACCTAACCCTAAAACTAACCCTAACCCTAAACCTAACCCTAACCCTAACCCTAACCCTAACAAAAACACTAACCTTAACCCTTACCCTTAACATAACCCTAACCCTAACCCTAACCCTAACCTTAACCCTAACCCTAACCCTAACCCTTACCCTTACCCTAACCCTAAACCTAACCCTAACCCTAACACTAACCCTAACCCATACCCTAACCCTAACCGTAACCTTCAGCCTAAACCTAAATCTAACTCTAACCCTTACCCTTACCTTATCCCTAACCCTAAACTTAACCCTAACCTTAACCCTAACATTAACCCCTACCCTTACCCTAACCCTAACCCTAACCCTAACACTAACCCTAACCCTAACCCTTACGCAAACCCAAACCCTAACCTAAGCTAACCCTAACCGTAAACCTTACCCTTACCCTTACCCTAACCCTAACCCTAACCCTAAGCCTAACCCTTACACTTACTCTAACCCTAACCCTAACCCTAAACCTAACGCTAACCCTAACCTTAACCCAAACACTAAACCTACCCCTAACCTTAACCCTAACCCTAATGCTTACTCTTACACTAACCGTAACCCTAAACCTAACCCTAAACTTAACCCTAACCCTAACTCTAAACCTAACCCTAACCCTTACCCTAACCCTAACATTAACGCTAAACCTTACCCTTTACCTAACCCTAACCCTAACCTTAACTCTAACCCGAACCCAAACCCTAACCCTAACCCTAACACTTACCCTTACCCTAACCCTAACCCTAACCCTTACCCTTACCCTAACCCTAACCCTAAAACTAACCCTAAACCTAACCCTAACCCTAACACTAACCCTAACCCCAACCTTAACCCTAACCTTAACCCTAACCCTAACCCTAACCCTTACCCTTACCCTAACCCTAACCCTTAGCCTAAACCTAACCATAACCCTAACCCTAACCCTTACCCTTACCCTAACCCTAACCCTAAACCTAACCCTAACCCTAACCAAAATCCTTACTCTAACATAACCCTAAGCCTAACCCTAAACCTTACCCTTACCCTAATCCTAACCCTAACCTTAACCCTAACCCTAACAAAAAGCCTTACCTTACCCCAACCCTAACCCTAACCCTAAACCCAATCCTAACCCTAACCCTTACCCTTAACCTAACCTTAACCCTAAACTTAACCGTAACCCTTACCCTAACACTAACCCTAACCACTAACCCTAACCCTAACCCTAACCCTTACAGTTACCCTAAGCCTAACCCTAAACTTAACCCTAAGCCTAACCCTAACCCTAACACTTACCCTAACCCTAACTCTAACCCTAACCCTAACCCTAACACTAACCCTAACCCTTACCCTTACCCTTACCCTAACCCTAACCTTAACCCTAACCCTAACCCTAACCCTTACACTTACCCTAACCCTAATCCTAACCCAAACCTTAACCCTAACCCTAACCCTTACCCTAACCCAAACCATATTCCTAACCCTAACCCTAACCCTAACCCTAAACCTAACCCTAACCAAAAACCCTAACCATACCCCTATCCCTGACCCTAACCCTTCCCCTTACCCTAAACCTAACCCTAACCCTAACCCTAACCCTAACCTTAACCCTAACCCTAACCCTAAACCTTACCCTTACCCTAATGCTAACCCTTACCCTAAACCTAACCATAACCCTAACCCTAACCCTAACCCTAACCCTAAAACTAACCCTAACCCTAATCCTTACCCTTAACCTAACCCTAACCCTAAACCTAACCGTAACCCTTACCCGAACCCTAACACTAACCCTAACCCTTACCCTAACCCTAACTGTAACCTTCACCAGAACCTAACCCTAACTCTAACCCTTACACTTAC
>JANJXV010000067.1:947500-950000 GCA_024803745.1 Megascapheus bottae | reverse complement strand
AACTTAACCCTAAGCCTAACCCTAACCCTTACCCTTACCCTAACCCTAACCCTAATCCTAACCCTAACCCTTAACCTTACCCTAACCCTAACCGTACCCCTAACCCTAACCCTAACCCTAACCCTAACACTTACCCTTACCCTAACCCTAACCTTAACCCTAACCCTAACCCTAATCCTTATGCTTACCCTAACCCTAAACCTAACCCCTAACCCTAACCCTAACCCTAACCCTTAACCTAACCCTGACCCTAATCCTAACCCTAACCCTAATCCTTACCCTTACCCTAACCTTAACCCTAACCCTAACCCTAAACCTAAACCTTACCTTTACCCTAACCCTAAACCTAAACCTTACCCTTACCCTTACCCTTACCCAAACCCTAACCCTAAACCTAACCCTAACCCTAACCCTAACCCTTACCCTCAGCCTAACCCGAACCCTAACCCTAACCCTAACCCTTACCCTAATCCTAACCCTAACACAAACCCTAACTAATAACCCTAACCCTAACCCTAAACCTTACCCTGCACCTAACCCTAACCCTAACCTTAACTCCAACACGAACCCTAAAGCTAACCCTAACCCTAACACTTACCCTTACCCTAACCCTAACCCTAACCCTAACACTTACCCTTACCCTAACCCTAACCCTTACCCTAACCCTTACCCTTACCCTAACCCTAACCCTAAACCTAAACCTAACCCTAACCCTAACCCTTACCCTTACCCTAACCCTAAACTTAACCCTAACCCTAACCCTTACCCTAACCCTAACCCTAATCCTAACCCTAACTAATAAACCTAATCCTAACCCTAACCCTTACCCTTACCCTAACCCTAACCCTAACCTTACCCCTAACCCTAACCCTAACCCTAACCCTTACCCTTACCCTAACCCTAACCCTAAACCTAACCCTAACCCAAATCCTAAACCTAACCCTAAGCCTAACCCTAACCCTT
The DNA here is from genome assembly GCA_024803745.1 of Megascapheus bottae. Lineage (NCBI taxonomy): Eukaryota > Metazoa > Chordata > Mammalia > Rodentia > Geomyidae > Megascapheus > Megascapheus bottae. The sequence continues at coordinate 949,037 of JANJXV010000067.1, read as the reverse complement.
ACCCTTACCCTAAGCCTAAACCAAACCCTAAGCCTAGCCCTAACCCTATCCCTTAACCTTACCCTAACTCTAACCCTAACCTTAACCCTAACCCTAACCCTAATCCTTACCCTTACCCTAACCCTAACCCTAACCCTAAACCTAACCCTAACCCTAACCCTAACCCTAATCCTTACTCTAACGTAAAACTAACCTAAACCTAACCCTAACACTTACCCTTACCATAACCCTAACCCTAACCTTAACCCTAACCCTAACCCAAACCCTTACCCTAACCCTAACCCTAACCCTAACCCTTACAATTACACTAACCCTAACCCTAAACCTAACCCTAATCCTAACCCTAATCCTAAAACTTACCCTAACCCTAACCCTAAACCTAACCCTAACCGTAAACCTTACCCTTACCCTAACCCTAACCCTAACCCTTATACTAACACAAACGCTAACACTATGCCTAACCCTAACCCTTACCCTTACCCTTACCCTAACCGTAACCGTAACCCTAACCCTAACCCTAACCCTTACTCTGACCCTAACCCTAACCCGAACCTTAACTCTAACCCTAACCCTAATCCTAACCCAAACCTAACCCTTACCCTAACCCTAAACCTAAGCCTAACCCTAACACTTACCCTTACCCTAATCCTAACGCTAACCTTAACCCTAACTCTAACCCTAACCCTAACCCTAACCCTAAGCCTAACCCTAACACTTACCCTTACCCTAACCCTAACCCTAACCTTAACCCTAACCCTATCCCTAACCCTAACCCTTACCCTTACCCTAACCCTAAACGTAACCCTAACCCAAACCCAAACCCTAACCCTAACCCTGACCCTTACCCTTACCCTAACCTTAACCCTAACCCTAAACCTAACCCTAACCCTTATCCTTAATCTAACCCAAAACCTAACCCTAACCCTAACCGTAACCCTAAACCTAACCCTAACTCTTACTCTTACTCTAACCCTAACCCTAACTCTAACCCTAACGCTAACCCTTACCAATATCCTAACCTTGCCCTTAACCTAACCCTAACCCTAACCCTAACCCTAACCCTAACCCTAACCCTAACCTTACCCTTAACCTAACCCTAACCCTAACCCTAACCCCTAACCCTAACCCTAACCCTAACCCTAACCCTAACCTTAACCCTAACCCTCACCCTTACCCTAACCCTAAACCTAACCCTAACCCAAAACCTAACCCTACCCCTATACCTAACCCTAACCCTTACCCTTGCCCTAACTCTAAACCTAACCCTAACCCTAACTCTTACCCTTAACCTAACCCTAAACCTAACCGTAAACCTTACCCTAACACTAACCCTAACGCCTAAACCTAACCCTAACCCTAATCCTTACAGGTACCCTAAAGCTAACCGTAAACTTAACCCTAAGCCTAACCCTAACCCTAACCCTTATCCTAACCCTAACCCTAATCCTAACCCTAACCCTTAACCTTACCCTAACCCTAACCGTACCCCTAACCCTAACCCTAACCCTAACCCTAACCCTAACCCTTACCCTTACCC
>JANJXV010000067.1:930000-942500 GCA_024803745.1 Megascapheus bottae | reverse complement strand
CCTAAACCTAACCGTAAACCTTACCCTAACACTAACCCTAACGCCTAAACCTAACCCTAACCCTAATCCTTACAGTTACCCTAACCCTAACCGTAAACTTAACCCTAAGCCTAACCCTCACCCTAACCCTTACCCTAACCCTAACCCTAATCCTAACCCTAACCCTTAACCTTACCCTAACCCTAACCGTACCACTAACCCTAACCCTAACCCTAACCCTTACCCTTACCCTAACCCTAACCTTAACCCTAACCCTAACCCTAATCCTTACGCTTACCCTAAACCTAAACCTAACCCCTAACCCTAACCCTAACCCTAACCCTTAACCTAACCCTGACCCTAATCCTAACCCTAACCCTAATCCTTACCCTTACCCTAACTTTAACCCTAACCCTAACCCTAACCCTAAACCTTACCTTTACCCTAACCCTAACCCTAAACCTTACCCTTACCCTTACCCTTACCCAAACCCTAACCCTAAACCTAACCCTAACCCTAACCCTAACCCTTTCCCTCAGCCTAACCCGAACCCTAACCCTAACCCTAACCCTTACCCTAATCCTAACCCTAACCCAAACCCTAACTAATAACCCTAACCCTAACCCTAAACCTTACCCTTCACATAACCCTAACCCTAACCTTAACTCCAACACGAACCCTAAACCTAACCCTAACCCTAACCCTTACCCTTACCCTAACCCTAAACTTAACCCTAACCCTAACCCTTACCCTAACCCTAACCCTAATCCTAACCCTAACTAATAAACCTAATCCTAACCCTAACCCTTACCCTTACCCTAACCCTAACCCTAAACTTACCCCTAACCCTAACCCTAACCCTAACCCTTACCCTTACCCTAACCCTAACCCTAAACCTAACCCTAACCCAAATCCTAACCCTAACCCTAAACCTAACCCTAAACCTAACACTTACCCTTACCCTAATCCTAAACCTAACCCTAACTCTAACACTAACACATACCCTTACCCTAACCCTAACCCCAAACCTAACCCTAACCCTAACCCTTACCCTTACCCTAACCCCAAACCTAACACTAACCCTAACCCAAACCCTAACCCTTACCCTAACCCTAACACTAATCCTTACTCTAATCCTAACCCTAACCCTAACCCTAACCATTACCCTAAACCTAACCCTAAACCTAACCCTAAGTAATAACAATAACCCTAACCCTAACTCTTACCCTTAACCTAACCCTAACCCTAACCTTAACCCTAACCCTAACCCTAACTCTTACCCTTACCCTAACCCAAAACCTACCCCTAACCCAAACCCTAACCCTAACCCTAACCGTAACCCTTACCCTAAATCTAACCCTAACCCTGACCCTTACCCTTACCCTAACCTTAACCCTAACCGTAACCCTTACCCTAACCCTAACCCTAACCCTAACTAATAACCCTAACCCTAACCCTATCATTTACCCTTACCCTAACCCTAACCCTAAACCTAACCCTAAACCAAACCCTAACCCTAACCCTAACCCTAAACCTAAACCTAACCCTAACCCTAACCCTAACCCTTACCCTTACCCTAACCCTAACCCTAACCCTAACCTTAACCCTACTCTAACGTAACCCTAACCCTAACCCTAACCCTTACCCTTACCCTACCCTAACCCTAACCTTAACACTAACCTTAACCATAACCCTAACCCTAACCCTTACCCTTACCCTAACCCCAAACATAACACTAACCCTAACCCTAAACCTAACCCTAAACCTAACTAATAACCCTAACCCTAACCCTAACCCTCACCCTTACCCTAATCCTAACCCTAACCTTAACCCTAATCTTAACCCTAACTCTAACCCTTACCCTTACCCTAACCCTAAACCTAACCCTAACCCAAACCCTAACTCTAACAGTAACCCTAACCCTAAGCCTTATCCTTACCCTAACCGTAACCCTAACCCTAACCCCAACCCTAACCCTAACCCTAACCCTAACCGTAAATCTTACCCTTACCCTAACTCTAATTCTAACCCTAACCCTAAACCTAATTCTAACCCTTACCCTAAAGCTTACCCTAAACCTAAACCTAACCCCTAACCCTAACCCTATCCTAATCCTTACCCTTACCCTAACCCTAATCCTAAACTTCACCCTAACCCTAACCCTAACACTAAACCTTACCCTTACCCTAACCCTAACCCTAAACCTAACCCTAACCATAACCTTAACCCTTACTCTTAACCTAACCCTAACGCTAATCCTAACCTTTACCCTGTCCCTAACACTACCGATAACCCTAACTAATAATCCTAACCCTAACCCTGACCCTTACCCTTACCCTAACCTTAACCCTAACCGTTACCCTTACCCTAACCCTAACCCTAACCCTAACTAATAACCCTAACCCTAACCCTATCATTTACCCTTACCCTAACCCTAACCCTAAACCTAACCCTAAACCAAACCCTAACCCTAACCCTAACCCTAACCCTAAACCTAACCCTAACCCTAACCCTTACCCTTACCTTAACCCTAACCCTAACCCTAACCTTAACCCTACTCTAACGTAACCCTAACCCTAACCCTAACCCTTACCCATACCCTACCCTAACCCTAACCTTAACACTAACCTTAACCATAACCCTAACCCTTACCCTTACCCTTACCCTAACCCCAAACATAACACTAACCCTAACCCTAACCCTAACCCTAAACCTAACTAATAACCCTAACCCTAACCCTAACCCTCACCCTTACCCTAATCCTAACCCTAACCTTAACCCTAACCTTAACCCTAACTCTAACCCTTACCCTTACCCTAACCCTAAACTTAACCCTAACCCAAACCCTAACTCTAACAGTAACCCTAACCCTAACCCTTATCCTTACCCTAACCGTAATCCTAACCCTAACCCCAACCCTAACTCTAACCCTAACCCTAACCGTAAATCTTACCCTTACCCTAACTCTAATTCTAACCCTAACCCTAAACCTAATCCTAACCCTTACCCTAAAGCTTACCCTAACCCTAAACCTAACCCCTAACCCTAACCCTATCCTAATCCTTACCCTTACCCTAACCCTAATCCTAAACTTCACCCTAACCCTAACCCTAACAATTACCCTTACCCTAACCCTAACCCTTACCCTAACCCTTACCCTTACCCTAACCCTAACCCTAAACCTAAACCTAACCCTAACCCTAACCCTTACCCTTACCCTAACCCTAAACTTAACCCTAACCCTAAACCTTACCCTAACCCTAACCCTAATCCTAACCCTAACTAATAAACCTAATCCTAACCCTAACCCTTACCCTTACCCTAACCCTAACCCTAACCTTACCCCTAACCCTAACCCTAACCCTAACCCTTACCCTTACCCTAACCCTAACCCTAAACCTAACCCTAACCCAAATCCTAACCCTAACCCTAAGCCTAACCCTAACCCTTACCCTTACCCTAAGCCTAAACCAAACCCTAAGCCTAACCCTAACCCTAACCCTTAACCTTACCCTAACTCTAACCCTAACCTTAACCCTAACCCTAACCCTAATCCTTACCCTTACCCTAACCCTAACCCTAACCCTAACCCTAACCCTAAACCTAACCCTAACCCTAACCCTAACCCTAATCCTTACTCTAACGTAAAACTAACCTAACCCTAACACTTACCCTTACCATAACCCTAACCCTAACCTTAACCCTAACCCTAACCCAAACCCTTACCCTAACCCTAACCCTAACCCTAACCCTTACAATTACACTAACCCTAACCCTAAACCTAACCCTAATACTAAACCTAATCCTAAACCTTACCCTAACCCTAACCCTAAACCTAACCCTAACCGTAAACCTTACCCTTACCCTAACCCTAACCCTAACCCTTATACTAACACAAACGCTAACACTATGCCTAACCCTAACCCTTACCCTTACCCTAACCGTAACCGTAACCCTAACCCTAACCCTAACTCTAACCCTAACCCTAACTAATAACCCTAACCTTAACCCTTACCCTTACCCTTACCCTAACCCTAACCCTAACCTTAACCCTAACCGTAACCCTAACCCTTACCCTTACCCTAAACCTAACTCTTACCCAAACACTAAACCTAACCCTAACCCTAACCCTCACACTTCCCCTAACCGTAACCCTAACCCTAACCCCAACCCTAACCCTAATCCTAACCCTAAACCTAACCCTAACCCTAACTCTCACCCTTACCCTAAAGCCAAACCTAACCCTAACCCTAACCCTTACCCACACCCTACCCCTAACCCTAACACTAACCCTAACCCTTACCCTTACCCTAACCCTAAACCTAACCCTAAACCTAACACTTACCTTTACCCTAATCCTAAACCTAACCCTAACTCTAACACTAACACTTACCCTTACCCTAACCCTAACCCCAAACCTAACCCTAACCCTAACCCTTACCCTTACCCTAACCCCAAACCTAACACTAACCCTAACCCAAACCCTAACCCTTACCCTAACCCTAACCCTAAACCTTACTCTAATACTAACCCTAACCCTAAACCTAACCCTTACTCTAAACCTAACCCTAAACCTAACCCTAAGTAATAACAATAACCCTAACCCTAACTCTTACCCTTAACCTAACCCTAACCCTAACCTTAACCCTAACCCTAACCCTAACTCTTACCCTTACCCTAACCCAAAACCTACCCATAACCCAAACCCTTACCCTAACCCTAACCGTAACCCTTACCCTAAATCTAACCCTAACCCTGACCCTTACCCTTACCCTAACCTTAACCCTAACCGTAACCCTTACCCTAACCCTAACCCTAACCCTAACTAATAACCCTAACCCTAACCCTATCATTTACCCTTACCCTAACCCTAACCCTAAACCTAACCCTAAACCAAACCCTAACCCTAACCCTAACCCTAACCCTAAACCTAACCCTAACCCTAACCCTAACCCTTACCCTAACCCTAACCCTAACCCTAACGTTAACCCTACTCTAACGTAACCCTAACCCTAACCCTAAACCTTACCCATACCCTACCCTAACCCTAACCTTAACACTAACCTTAACCATAACCCTAACCCTAACCCTTACCTTACCCTAACCCCAAACATAACACTAACCCTAACCCTAACCCTAACCCTAAACCTAACTAATAACCCTAACCCTAACCCTAACCCTCACCCTTACCCTAATCCTAACCCTAACCTTAACCCTAACCTTAACCCTAACTCTAACCCTTACCCTTACCCTAACCCTAAACCTAACCCTAACCCAAACCCTAACTCTAACAGTAACCCTAACCACAAGCCTTATCCTTACCCTAACCGTAACCCTAACCCTAACCCCAACCCTAACCCTAACCCTAACCCTAACCGTAAATCTTACCCTTACCCTAACTCTAATTCTAACCCTAACCCTAAACCTAATCCTAACCCTTACCCTAAAGCTTACCCTAACCCTAACCCTAACCCCTAACCCTAACCCTATCCTAATCCTTACCCTTACACTAACCCTAATCCTAAACTTCACCCTAACCCTAACCCTAACGCTAAACCTTACCCTTGCCGTAACCCTAAACCTAACCCTAACCCAAACCCTACCCCTAACCCTAACCCTAAACCTAACCCTTACCCTTACCCTAACCCAAACCCTAACCCTAAACCTAACCCTTACCCTTACCCTAACCCTAAATCTAACCCTAACCCTAACCCTTACCTTTACCCTAAACCTAACCAAAACCCTAACCCTAACCCTAAACCTAACCCTAACCCAAACCCTACCCCTAACGCTAAACCTAACCCTTACCCTTACCCTAACCCTAACCCTAACCCTAACCCTTACCCTAACCCCAAACCTAGCACTAACCCTAACCCTAACCCTAACCCTTACCCTAACCCTTACCCTTACCCTAACACTAACCCTAACCCTAACCCTCACACTTACGGTAACACTAACCCTAACCCTAACACTAACTAATAACCCTAATCCTTACCCTTACCCGTACCCTAACCCTAACCCTAACCCTAACCCCAACCCTAAACCTAACACTTACCCTTACCCTAAAACTAACCCTAACCCTTACCCTAACCATAACCCTAACACTAACACTACCCCTAACCCTTACCCTTACCCTAACACTAACCCTAACCCTAACCCTTACCCTTACCCTAACCCTAACCATAACCCTAAACCTAACCCTTACCGTAACCCTGCCCTACACCTAAACCTAATCCTAACCCTAACCCTAACCCTTACCCTTACCCTAACCCTAAACCTAACCCTAACCCAACCCTAACCCTTACCCTCACCCTCACCCTAACCCTAACCCTAACCCTAATCCTTATCCTAACCCTATCCCTAACCCAAACACTAATAACCCTAACCCTAACCCTAAACCTTACCCTTCACCTAACCCTAACCCTAACCTTAACTCTAACACAAACCCTAACCCTAAACATAACCCTAACACTGACGGTTACCCTAACCCTAACACTTACCCTTACCTTACCCTAACGCCAAACATAAACCTAACCCTAACCCTAAACCTAACCCTTACCCTTACCCTAACCCTAACCCTAAACCCCACCCTAACCCTAACCGTAACCCTAATTCTAACTAATAACCCTAACCCTAACCCTAACCCTTAACCTAACCCTAACCCTAACCCTAAACTTAACCCTAACTATAACCCTAACCCTAATCTTTACCCTTACCCTATCTCTAAACCTAAACCTATCCCAAACCCTAACCCTAACTCTAACCCTAACCCGAACCCATAGCCTTACCCTAAGCCTAAACCAAACCCTAAGCCTAACCCTAACCCTAACCCTTAATCTTACCCTAACCCTAACCCTAACCCTAACCCTTACCCTTACCCTAACCCTAACCCTAACCCTAATCCTAACGCTAATCCTAACCCGAACACTAACCCTTACACTTACTCTAACCCTAACTCTAACCCTTATCCTTACCCTAACCGTAACCCTAACCCTAACCTTAACCCTAACCCTAACACTAACCCTAACCCTAACACTTACCCTTACCCTAACGCTAGCCCTAACCCTAACCCTAAACCTAACCCTAACCCAAACCCTAACCCTAACCCTAACCCTAACCCTTACCCTTACCCTAATCCTAACCCTAAACTTAACCCTAACCCTAACCCTTACCCTTAACCTAAACCTACCCCTAACCCTAACCCTTACCCTTACCCTAACCCTAACCTTAAACCTAATCCTAAACCTAAACCTAACCTAACCCTATTCGTAAACCTAACCCCTAACCCTAACCCTAACCCTAACCCTTACCGTGACACTAACCCTAACCTCTACTTTAACTCTAACGCTAACCCTAATCCTAACGCTAACCCTAACCCTAACACTTAACCTTGTCCTAACCCTAACCCTAACGTTATCCCTAACCCTAACCCTATCCCTACCCCTTACCCTTACCCTAACCCTAAACCTAACCCTAACCCACACCCTAAACCTAACCCTAACCCTAACCCTTACCCTTACCCTAATCCTAACCCTAAACTTAACCCTAACCCTAACCCTAACCCTTACCCTTAACCTAACCCTAAACCTAACCCTAACCCTAACCCTTACCCTTACCATAACCCCAACCCTAACCCTAAACCTAAACCTAACCCTAACCCTTACCCTAACCCTAACCCTAACCCTGACCCCTAACCCTAACCCTTACCAATACCCTAACCCTATTCTTAACCCTAACCCTAACCCTAACCCTTACCCTTACCCTAACCCTAAACCTAACCATAACCCAAAACCTAACCCTACCCCTATCCCTAACCCTAGCCCTTACCCTTACCCTAACCCTAACCCTAACCCCAACCTTAACCCTAACCTTAACCCTAACCCTAACCCTAAACCTTACCCTTACCCTAACCGTAACCCTTACCCTAAAATTAACCATAACCCTAACCGTAACCCTTACACTTACCCTAACCCTAACCATAAACCTAACCCTAACCCTAACCCTAACTCTTACTCTAACGTAACCCTAAGCCTAACCCTAACCCTTACCCTTACCCTAATCCTAACCCTAACCTTAACCCTAACCTTAACCCTAACCCTTACCTTACCCTAACCCTATCCCTAACCCTAAACCTAACCCTAACCCTAATCCTTACCCTTAACCTAACCCTAACCCTAAACCTAACCGTAACCCTTACCCTAACCCTAACCCTAACCCCTAAACCTAACCCTAACCCTAAGCCTAACCCTAACCCTAACCCTAACCTAAACCTTACCCTAAACCTAACTCTAACCCTAACCCTTACCCTTACCCTAACCTTAACCCTAACCGTAACCCTTACCCTAACCCTAACCCTAACCCTAACTAATAACCCTAACCTTAACCCTATCACTTACCCTTACCCTAACCCTAACCCTAAACCTAACCCTAAACCAAACCCTTACCCTAACCCTAACCCTAACCTTAACCCTACTCTAACGTAACCCTAACCCTAACCCTAACCCTTACCCTCACCTAACCCTAACCCTAACCTTAACCCTAACCTTAACCATAACCCTAACCCTAACCCTTACCCTTACCCTAACCCCAAACATAACACTAACCCTAACCCTAACCCTAACTAATAACCCTAAACCTAACCCTAACCCTCACCCTTACCCTAATCCTAACCCTAACCTTAACCCTAACCTTAACCCTAACTCTAACCCTTACCCTTACGCTAACCCTAAACCTAACCCTAACCCAAACCCAAACCCTAACCCTAATCCTAACCCTAACCCTAAGCCTTATCCTTACCCTAACTGTAAGCCTAACCGTAACCCCAACCCTAACCGTAAATCTTACCCTTACCCTAACTCCAATTCTAACCCTAACCCTAAACCTAATCCTAACCCTTACCCTAAAGCTTACCCTAACCCTAAACCTAAACCCTAACCCTAACCCTAAACCTAATCCTTACCCTTACCCTAACCCTAATCCTAAACTTCACCCTAAACTTAACCCTAACGCTAAACCTTATCCTTACCGTAACCCTAAACCTAAACCTAAACCAAACCCTACCCCTAACCCTAAACCTAAACCTAACCCTTACCCTTACCCTAACCCTAACCCTAACCCTAAACCTAACCCTTACCCTTACCCTAACCCTAAATCTAACCCTAACCCTAACCCTAACCCTTACCCTTACCCTAAACTTAACCCTAACCCTAACCCTAAACCTAACCCTAACCCAAACCCTACCCCTAAAGCTAAACCTAACCCTTACCCTTACCCTAACCCTAACCCTAACCCTAACCCTAACCCTTACCCTTATCCTAATCCCAAACCTAGCACTAAACCTAACCCTAACCCTTATCATAACCCTTACCCTTACCCTAACACTAACCCTAACCCTAACCCTAACCCTTACGGTAACCCTAACCCTAACCCTAACACTAACTAATAACCCTAACCCTAACCCTTACCCTTACCCTAACCCTAACCCTAACCCTAACCCTAACATTAACCCTAACCCTAAGCCTAACCCTTACCCTTCTCCTAATCCCAAACCTAACCCTAACCCTAAGCCTTACCCTAACCCTAACCCTAACCTGAACCCTAATCCTAAACCTAACCCTAACCCTTACCCTAAACCTTACCCTTACTCTAACCCTAACCGTAACCCTTACCCTAACCCTAAGCCTAACCCCTAACCCAGCCCTAACCCTTACCCTTACCCTAACCCTAACGCTAACCTTAATCCTAACCCTAACCCTAAACCTAACCCTTACCCTTACCCTAAACCTAAACCTAACCCTAACCCAAACCCTAACCCTAACCCTAACCCTAACCCTTACCCTTACCCTTACCCTAACTCAAACCCTAATCCTAACTCTAAACATAACCTTAACCCCTACTCTTATCCTAACCCTAACCCTAAACCTAAACCTAAAGCTAACCCTAACCCAAACCGTAAGCCTACGTAACCCTTACCCTTTCCCTAACCGTAACCCTAACCCTAATCCTAAACCTAACCCTAACCCTAACCCTTACCCTTACCCTTACCCTAACTCTAACCCTAACCCTAACCCCTAACCCTAAGCCTAACCCTTAACCTTACCCTAACCCTAACCCTAACTCTAACCCTAACCCTACCCTAACCCTAACCCTAACCTTAAACCTAAACCTAACCCTAACCCTAACCCAAAACATAACCCTAACCCTAACCCTAACCCATAAACCTAACCCTAATCCTAACCCTTACACTAACCCTAACCCTAACCCTAAACCTAACACTAAACCTAACCCTAACTTAAGCCTAACCCTAACCCTAATCCTTACCCTTACCCCAACGGTAACCCTAACCTGAAACCTAACCCTAACCCTAACCTTACCCTAACCCTAATCATAACCCTAACCCTAACCCTTACCCTTACACTTACCCTAACTCTAACCCTAACCCTAACCCCTAACCCTAACCTAACCCTAATCCTAACCCTAAACCTAACCCTAACGCTAACCCTAACCAATAATCCTAACCCTAACCCTAATCCTAACCCTAACCCTAACCCTAATCCTAACCCTAACCCTAACCCTAACCCTAACCGTTACCCTAGCCCTAACCCTAACCCTAAACCTAACTCTTACCCTTACCCTAACCCTAACCCTAACCCTAACCCTAAACTTAACCCTAACCCTTAGCCTTACCCTAACCCTAACCCTAACCTTTACCCTAACCCTAAACTAAACCTAACCCTAATAACCCAAACCCTAACTCTAACACTTACTCTTAACCTAACACTAACCCTAACCTTTATCCTAGCCATAACCCTAACCCTAACACTATCCCTAACTAATAACCCTAACCCTAACCCTAACCCTTAACCTTACCCTAACCCTAACCCTAACCTTAACCCTAACACTAACCCTAAGCCTAACCCTTAACCTTACCCTAACCCTAACCCTAACTCTAACTCTAACCCTACCCTAACCCTAACCCTAACCTTAAACCTAACCCTAACCATAACCCTAACCCTAACCCAAAACATAACCCTAACCCTAACCCTAACCCATAAACCTAACCCTAATCCTAACCCTTACACTAACCCTAACCCTAACCCTAAACCTAACACTAAACCTAACCCTAACTTAAGCCTAACCCTAACCCTAATCCTTACCCTTACCCCAACGGTAACCCTAACCCTAATCCTAACCCGAAACCTAACCCTAACCCTAACCTTACCCTAACCCTAATCATAACCCTAACCCTAACCCTTACCCTTACCCTAAACCTAACCCTAAACCTTACCCTTACCCTACCCCTAACCCTAACTCTAACCCCTAACATGAATCCTAACCCTAACCCTTACCCTTACCCTAACCATAACGGTAACCCTAAATCTAACACTAACCCAAACCCTAACCTAAACCAAACCCATACCCTTACCCTAACCCTAACCCTAACCTTAACCCTAACCCCAAACCTTACCCTAACCCTAACCCTAATCCTAAACCTAACTCTTACCATTACCCTAACCCTAACCCTAACACCTAAACCTAACGCTAACCTTAACCCTTACCCTTACTCTAACCCTTACCCTAGCCCTAAACCTTACCATTACCCTAACCCTAACCCAAACCCTAACCCTAACCGTAACCCTAACCCTAACGTAAATCTAACGCCAACCCTAACCCTTACCCTAACCCTTTCCCTAACCCTAACCCTTACCCTAACCCTAACCCTAACCCTAACCCTAACCCTGACCCTAACCCTTACCCTAAACCTAACCCAAACCCTAATCCTAATCCTAACCGTAACCCTAACCTAACCCTAACCCTAACCCTGACCCTAACCCTAACCTTAACCCTAACTCTAACCCTAACCCTAACCCTTACCCTTACCCTAACCCTAACCCTAACCCTAACCCTTACCCTTACCCTAACCCTAACCCTAAACCTACCTCTAACCCTGACCCTAACCCTAACCCTAACCCTTACCCTAACCCTAATCCTTACCCTAACCCTAACCCCAACCCTTACCCTTACCCTAACCGTAACCCTAAACCTAAACCTAACCCTTACCCTTACCCTTACCCTAACCCTAACCCTAACCTTAACACTACCCTAACCCTAACCGTAACCCTAACCCTTACCCTTACCATAACACTAACATTAATCCTAAACCTAACCCTAAAACTTACCCTAACCCTATCCCTAACCCTAAGCCCTAATCCTAAACCTAACCATTACCTTTACCCTTACCCTTACACTAACCCTAAACTTAACCCTAACCCTAACCCTAACCCTAACCCTTACCCTTACCCTAAACCTAAACCTAACCCTAACCCAAACCCTAACCCTAATGCTAACCCTTACCTTAACCCTAACACTAACCCTCACCCTAACCCTAACCCTAACCCTAACCCAAAACCCAACCCTAACCCTAACCCTAACCCTTACCCTTACCCTAACCCTAACCCTAACCCAAATCCTAACCATAACCCTTACCCTAACCCTAACCCTAACCATAAACATAACCCTAA
>JANJXV010000067.1:897500-900000 GCA_024803745.1 Megascapheus bottae | reverse complement strand
AACCTACCCCTAACCCTAACCCTAAACCTAACGCTTACCCTTACCCTAACCCTAACCCTAACCGTAAACCTAACCCTTACCCTTACCATATCCTAAACCTAATCCTTACCCTAACCCTTAAACTTACCCTAACCCTAACCATAACCCTAACCCTAAACCTATCCCTAACCCAAACCCTACCCCTAACCCTACACCTAACCCTTACCCTTACATTAACCCTAACCCTAACCCTAACCCTAATCCTTACCCTTACCCTAACCGCAATCCTAGCAATAACACTAACCCTAACCCTAACCCTTACCCTAACCCTTACCCTAACCCTTCCCCTTACCCTAACACTAACCCTAACCCTAACCCTAACCCTTACGGTAACACTAACCCTAACCCTAACACTAAGTAATAACCCTAACCCTAACCCTAACCCTTACCCATACCCTAAGCATAACCCTAATCTTAACCCTTACCCTAACGCTAACCCTAACCCTTACCCTTACCCTTAACCTAACCCTAAACCTAACCCTAAACCAAACCCTAACCCTAAACCTAACCTTTACCCTAAACCTAACACTTACCCTAACCCTCACCCTTACCTTCACCCTAACCCTAACCCTAATCCTAACCTTTACCCTAAACCTAAACCTAACCCTAACCCTTACCTTTACCCTAACCCTAACCCTAAGGCTTACCCTTACCCTAAGCCTAAACCAAACCCCAAGCCTAACCCTAACCCTAACCCTTAAACTTAACCTAACCCTAACCCTACTGCTAACCCTAACCCGAACTAATAAGCCTAACCCTAACCCTAACCCTAATCCTTACCCTAAACCTAACCCTAACCCTAACCCTAACTAATAACCCTAACCCTAACCCTAACAGTTACACTTATCCTAACCCTAACCCTAAACCTAACCCTAACCCTAACCCTAACCCTTACCCTCACCCTCACCCTAACCCTAACCCTAACCCTTACCCTATCCCTAACCCTACCCCTAACCCTAACCCGAACTAATAAGCCTAACCCTAACCCTAACCCTAACCCTTACCCTAAACCTAACCCTAACCCTAACCCTAACTAATAACCCTAACCCTAACCCTAACACTTACACTTATCCTAAACCTAACCCTAAACCTAACCCTAACCCAAACCCTAACTCTAACCCTAACCCTAACCCTAACACTTACCCTTACTCTAACACTAAACCTATCCCTTACCCTAACCCTAACCCTAAACCTAACTGTAACCCTTACCCTAACCCTAACCCTATCCCCTAACCCTAACCCTAAACCAACCCTTACAGTTACCCTAAGCCTAACTCTAAACTTAACCCTAAGCCTAATCCTAAAACTAACCCTTACCCTAACCCTAACCCTAACCCTAACCCCTAACCCTAACCCTAACCCTTACCCTTACCCTAACCCGAATTTTAACCCTAAACCTAGCCCTAACCCTAACCCTTTCGCTTACCCTAACCCTAAACCTAACACAAACCCTAACCCTAACCCTAACCCCAACCCTTAACCTAAACCTAACCCTGACGCTAACACTTACCCTTACCCTTACACTAACCCTAACCCTAACCCTTACCCTCACCCTCACCCTAACCCTAACCCTAACCCTAACCCTTACCCTATCCTTAACCCTACCCCTAACCCTAACCCGAACTAATAAGCCTAACCCTAACCCTAACCCTAACCCTTACCCTAAACCTAACCCTAACCCTAACCCTAACTAATAACCCTAACCCTAACCCTAACACTTACCCTTATCCTAAACCTAACCCTAAACCTAACCCTAACCCAAACCCTAACTCTAACCCTAACCCTAACCCTAACACTTACCCTAACTCTCACACTAAGCCTAACCCATACCCTAACCCTAACCCTAACACTAACCCTCACCCTAACCCTTGCCCTAACCGTAACCCTAACCCTAACCCTTACCCTTACCCTTAACCTAAACCTATCCCTAACCCTAACCCTAACCCTAATCCTAACCTTAACCCTAACCATAACCCTAAATCTTACCCTTAACCTATCACTAAACCTAACCCTAACCCTAAACCTTACCCTAACCCTAACCCTAACCCTAATCCTAACCCTAATCCTTACCCTAACCCTAACCCTAACCCTTACGTTACCCTAAACCTAACCCTAACCCTAACCCTAACACTTACCCTAACCAATAACCCTAACCCTAACCCTAACACTTACCCTTACCCTAACCCTAACCCTATCCCTAACCCTTACCCTTACCCTAACCCTAACCCTAAACCTAACCCTAACCCCAACCCTAACACTTACCCTTACCCTAACCCTAACCCTAACCCTAACCCTTCACCTAACCCTAACTCTAACTCTAAAACTAAATAATAACCTTTAACCTAACCCTAACCCTTACCCTTACCCTAACCCTAACCCTAACCCCTAACCCTAACGCTAACCCTTACCAATACCCTAACCCTACCCTTAGCCATAACCCTAACCCTAACCCTAACCCTTA
>JANJXV010000067.1:890000-895000 GCA_024803745.1 Megascapheus bottae | reverse complement strand
CCCTAACACTTACCCTTTCCCTAACCTTAACCGTAACCTTAACCCTACCCCTAACCCTATCCCTAACCCTTACAGTTACCCTAACCGTAAACCTAACCCTAAACCAAACCCTAACCCTAACCCTAATCCTAACCCTAACCCTAACCCTAACACTTACCCTTAACCTAACCCTAAACGTAAACCTAACCCCTACACTTACCCTAACACTAACCCCTAACCCTAACCCTTACCAAAACCCTAAACCTAACCTTATCCCTAACCCTAACCCTTACCCTTACCGTAACCATAAACCTAACCCTAAACCAAACCATAACCCTACCCCTATCCCTAACCCTGACCCTTATCCTTAACCTAACCCTAAACTAACCCTAACGCTAACCCTTATCCTTAACCTAACCCTAACTCTAATCCTAACCGTAACCCCTACCCTAACCCTAAGCCTAACCCCTAACCCTAACCCTAAACCTAACCCTTACAGTTACCCTAACCCTAACCCTTAACTTAACCCTAAGCCTAACCCTAACCCTAACCCTTACCCTAAGCCTAACCCTAACCCTAACCCCTAACCCTAACCCTAACCCTAACCCTAACCCTAACCCTAAGCCTAACCCTAAACTTAACCCTAAGCCTAACCCTAAAACTAACCCTTACCCTAACCCTAACCCTAACCCTAACCCCTAACCCTAACCCTAACCCTTACCCTTACCCTAACCCTAACCTTAACCTTAACCCTAACCCTAACCCTAACCCTTACGCTTACGCTAACCCTAATCCTAAACCAAACCCTAACCCTAACCCTAACCCTAACGCTTACCCTAAACCTAACCCTAATGCTAACACTTACCCTTATCCTTACCCTAACCCTAACCCTAAACCTAACCCTAACCCTAACCCTAACCCTTACCCTCACCCTCACCCTAACTCTAATCCTAACCCTAACCCTTACCCTAACCCTAACCCAAACCCTAACTAATAACCTGAACTCTAAACCTAAACCTTACCCTTCACCTAACCCTAACCCTAACCTTAACTCTAACCCGAACCCTACCCCTAACAATAAACCCTAACACTTACCCTTATCCTAACCCTAACCCTATCCCTAACCCTTACCCTTACCCTAACCCTAACCCTAAACCAAACCCTAAACCTAACCCTAACCCTAATGCTTACCCTTACCCTAATCCTAACCCGAAACTTAACCCTAACCCTTACCCTAACCCTTACGCTTAACCTATCACTAACCCTAACCCCTAAACCTAACCCTAATCATTACCAACACCCTAACCCTAACCTTAACACTAACCCTAAACCTAACCCTTACCCTTACCCTAACCCTAAACCTAACCCTAACCAAAACCCTAACCCTACCCCTATCCCTAACCCTAACCCTTACCCTTACCCTAAACCTAACCCTAACCCTAACCCTAACTAATAACCCTAACCCTAACCCTAACACTTACACTTCTCCTAAACCTAACCCTAAACATAACCCTAACCCAAACCCTAACTCTAACCCTAACCCTAACACTTACCCTTACTCTAACACTAAACCTAACCGTTACCCTAACCCTAACCCTAACACTAACCCTAACCCTAACCCTTACCCTAACCGTAACCCTAATCCTAACCCTTACCCTTACCCTAACCCTAAACCTATCCCTAACCCTAACCCTAACCCTAACCCTAACCTTAACCCTAACCCTAACCATAACCCTTACCCTTAACCTATCACTAAACCTAACCCTAACCCTAACCCTTAACCTTACCCTAACCCTAACCCTAACCCTAATCCTAACCCTAATCCTTACCCTAACCCTAACACTAACCCTAACCCTAACCATAACCCTAAGCATTACCAACACCCTAACCCTAACCTTAACCCTAACACTAAACCTAACCGTTACCCTTACCCTATCCCTAAACCTAACCCTAACCAAAACACTAACCCTACCCCTATCCCTAACCCTAACCCTTACCCTTACCCTAAACCTAACCCTAACCCTAACCCTAACCCCAACCTTAACCCTAAACTTAACCCTAACCCTAACCCTAAAACTTACCCTTACCCCAACCCTAACCCTTACCCTAAACCTAACCATAACCCTAACCCTAACCCTTACCCTTACCTTAACCCTAACCCTAAACCTAACCCTAACCCTAACTCTAACCCTAACCCTTACTCTAACGTAACCCTAAGCCTAACCCTAAACCTTACCCTTACCCTAAACGTAACCCTAACCTTAATGATAACCTTAACCCTAAACCTAACCATAAGTCTAATCCTTACCCTGAACCTAACCCTAACCCTAAACCTAACCGTAACCCTTACCCTAATCCTAACACTAACCCCTAACCCTAACCCTAACCATAACCCTTACAGTTAACCTAACCCTAACCCAAAATTTAACCCTAAGCCTAACCCTAACCCGAACCCTTACCCTGACCCTAACCCTAAGCCCTAACCCTAACCCTTACGCTTACCCTAACCCTAAACCTAACCCCTATCCCTAACCCTAACCCTAACCCTTACCCTAACCCTAACCCTTACCCTAATCCTAACCCTAAACCTAACCCTAACCCTAACCCTAACCCTTACCCTAACACTTATCCTAACCTTAACCCTGACCCTAACCCTAACTCTAACCCTAACCCTTACCCTAACCCTTACCCTAACCTTAACCCTAACCCTAACCATAACCCTAACCCTAACCCTTACACTAACCCTAACCCTAAACCTAACCCTAAAACTAACCATAACCCTAACCCTAACCCTTACCCTAATCCTAACCCTAACCCTTAACCTTACAGTAACCCTAACCCGAATCCTAACCCTAAACCTAACCCTAACCCTAACCCTAACCCTTGCCCTTACCCTAACCCTGAACCTAAATCTAACCCTAATCCTAACCCTTACCCTTACCCTAACACTAACCCTAACCCTAACCCTAACCCTTACCCTAACCCTAAACCTAATCCTAACCTTTACCCTTACCCTAACACTAACCCTAACCCTAACCCTAACCCTTACCCTAACCCTGACCCTATTCCTAATCCTTACCCTTAAACTAACCCTAACCCTAAACCTAACTCTAACCCTAACCCTAACCCTTACCCTTACCCTAACCCTAACCCTAACCCTAAGTCTTACCCTAACCCTAACCCTAACTCTAACCCTAACTAATAACCCTTAACCTAACCCTAACCCTTACCCTTACCCTAACACTAACCCTAACCCCTAACCCTAACGCTAACCCTTACCAATATCCTAAACCTACCCTTAGCCATAACCCTAACCCTAACCCTAACACTTACCCTTACGCTAACCCTAAAACTAACCGGAACCCAAGCTCTAACCCTACCCCTGCCCCTAACCCTAACCCTTACCCTTACCCTAACCCTAACCCCAAACCTAACCCTAACCCTTACACTAACCCTAACCCTAAACCTAACCCTAAAACTAACCATAACCCTAACCCTAACCCTTACCCTAATCCTAACCCTAACCCTTAACCTTACAGTAACCCTAACCCGAATCCTAAAACTAAACCTAACCCTAACCCTAACCCTAACCCTTGCCCTTACCCTAACCCTGAACCTAAACCTAACCCTAATCCTAACCCTTACCCTTACCCTAACACTAACCCTAACCCTAACCCTAACCCTTACCCTAACCCTAACCCTAATCCTAACCCTTACCCTAACAATAACCCTAACCCTAAACCTAACCCTTACCCTAACACTAACCCTAATCCTAACCCTTTCTCTTACCCTAACCCTAATCCTAACCCTAACCCTAACCCTAAACCTTACCCTAACCCTAAACCTTACCCTTACCCTAATCCTAACGCTAAACCGAACCCTAACCCTAACCTTAACACTAACCTTAACCCTTACCCTTACCCTAATCCTAACCCTAACCTTCACCCTAACACTAACCCTAACCCTAACCCTAACCCTTACCCTAACCCTAACCCTTAACCTAACCCTAACCCAAACCGTAACCTTAACCCTAACCGTAATCCTAACCCTTATCCTTACGCTAACCCTAACCCTAATCTTAAGCCTTACCCTTACCCTAACCCTAACCCTAACCTTAACCCTAACCCTAACCTTAACCCTTACCCTGGCCCTAAGCCTAACCCTTACCGTATACCTAACCCTAACCCTAACCCGAACCCGAACCCTTACCCTTACACAAAACGTAACCCTAAACCTAACCCTAACCCTAACCCTTACCCTAACCCTAACCCTAACCCTTACCCTAACCCTAAAAATAACCCTAACCCGTAACCCTAAACGTAACCCTAACTCTTGCCGTTACCCTAACCCTAAACCTAACCCTAACTCAAACCCTAACCTAAGCCTAACCCTAACCGTAACCCTTACCCTAACCCTAACCCTAACCCTTACCCTAACCCTAACAATAACCTTCACCCTAACACTAACCCTAACCCTAACACTAACCTTACCCTTACCCTAACCTAACCCTAACCTTAACCCTAACCCTAACCCTTACCCTAACCCTCAACCTAACCCTAAACCTAACACCTAACCCTAACCCAAACTCTTACCCTTACCCTTACCTTAACCCTAACCCTAACCCTAAACCTAACCCTAACCCTAAACTTAACCCTAACCGTAACCATAACCCTAATCCTAACCCTTACCCTTACCATAAAACTTACCCTAACCCTAACCCTAACCCTTACCCTAACCCTAACCCTAAACCTAACCCTAATCCTAACCCTAACCAAAACACTAACCTTAACCCTTACACTTAACATAACCCTAACCCTAACCATAACCTTAACCCTAACCCTAACCCTAACCTAACCCTTCCCCTAACCCTAATCCTAACCCTAAACCTAACGCTAACCCTAACCCTAACCCTAAATCTTCCCCTAACCCTAACCCTATCCCTAACCCTTACCCTTACACTAACCGTAACCCGAAACGTAACCCTAAACTTAACCCTAACCCTAACTCTAAACCTAACCCTA
>JANJXV010000067.1:880000-882500 GCA_024803745.1 Megascapheus bottae | reverse complement strand
AACCTAACCCTAACCTAACCCTAAGTAATAACAATAACCCTAACCCTAACTCTTACCCTTAACCTAACCCTAACCCTAACCCTAACCCTAACCGTAACCCTGTCCTAACCCTAACCATAATCCTAACCCTAACCCTAACCCTTACCCTTACCGTAACCCTAATCCTAACCCTAACCCAACCCTAACCCTTACCCTCACCCTCACCCTAACCCTAAACCTAACCCTAACCCTAATCCTTACCCTAACCCTATCCCTAATCCAAACACTAACTAATAACCCTAACCCTAAACCTTACCCTTCACGTAACCCTAACCCTAACCTTAACTCTAACCCAAACCCTAACCCTAAACCTAACCCTAACACTTACCGTTACCCTAACCCTAACCCTTACCCTTACCTTACCCTAACGCCAACCCCAAACCTAACCCTAACCCTAAACCTAACCCTTATCCTTACCCTAACCCTAACCCTAAACCTTACCCTAACCCTAACCGTAACCCTAATCCTAACTAATAACCCTAACCCTAACCCTAACCCTTACCCTAATCCTAACCCTAACCCTAAACTTAACCCTAACCATAACCATAACCCTAACGCTTACCCTTACCCTATCCCTAAACCTAAACCTAACCGAAACCCTAACCCTAACTCTAACCCTAACCCGAACCCATAGCCTTACACTAAGCCTAAACCAAACCCTAAGCCTAACCCTAACCCTAACCCTTAATCTTACCCTAACCCTAACCCTAACCCTAACCTTTACCCTTACCCTAACCCTAACCCTAACCCTAACCCTAAACCTAACCCTAATCCTAACCCTAACACTAACCCTTACACTTTCCCTAACCATAACCCTAACCCTTACCCTTACCCTAACCCTAACCCTAACCCTAACCTTAACCCTAACACTAACCCTAACCCTAACACTTACCCTTACCCCTACCCTAACCCTAACCCTAACCCTAACACTAACCCTTACCCTTACCCTAACCCTAACCCTAAACCTAACCCTAATCCTAACCTTAACCCTTACTCTTACCCTAACCCTAACCCTAACCTTAACCCTAACCCGAACCCTAAACCTAACCCTAACCCTTACCCTAACCTAACCCTAACCTTAAACCTAACCCCTAACCCTAACCCTAACCCTAACCCTTACCCTGACCCTAACCCTAACCCTAACCTTAACTCTAACCCTAACCCTAATCCTAACCCTAACCCTAACCCTAACACTTACCCTTATCCTAACCCTAACCCTAACCTTAACCCTAACCCTAACCCTAACCTTATCCCTACCCCTTACTCTTACCCTAACCCTAAACCTAACCCTAACCCAAACCCTAACCCTAACCCTAACCCTAACCCTTACCCTTACCCTAATCCTAACCCTAAACTTAACCCTAACCCTAACCCTAACCCTTAACCTGACCCTAACCCTAACCCTGACCCCTAACCCTAACCCTAACCCTTACCAATACCCTAACCCTAACCTTAACCCTAACCCTAAGCCTAACCCTTACCCTTACCCTAAACCTAAACCTAACAATAACCCAAACTCTAACCCTACCCCTATGCCTAACCGTAGCCCTTACCCTTACCCTAACCATAACCGTAACCCTAACCCTAACCCTAACTCTAACCCTAAGCCTAACCCTAACCCTTACCCTTACCCTAAGCCTACACCAAACCCTAAGCCTAACCCTAACCCTAACCCTTAACCTTACCCTAACTCTAACCCTAACCTTAACCCTAACCCTAACCCTAATCCTTACCCTTACCCTAACCCTAACCCTAAACCTAACCCTAAACCTAACCCTAACCCTAACCCTAACCCTAACCCTAATCCTTACTCTAACGTAAAACTAACCTAAACCTAACCCTAACACTTAACCTTACCATAACCCTAAGCCTAAACTTAACCCTAACGCTAACCCTAACCCTTACCCTAACCCTAACCCTAACCCTAACCCTTACAATTACACTAACCCTAACCCTAAACCTAACCCTAATCCTAACCCTAATCCTAAACCTTACCCTAACCCTAACACTAAACCTAACCCTAACCATAAACCTTACCCTTACCCTAACCCTAACCCTAACCCTTATCCTAACCAAAACGCTAACACTATGCCTAACCCTAACCCTTACCCTTACCCTAACCATAACCGTAATACTAACCCTAACCCTAACTCTAACCCTAACCCTAACTAATAACCCTAACCCTAACCCTTACCCTTACACTTACCCTAACCCTAACCCTAACCTTAAACCTAACCGTAACCCTAACCCTTACCCTTACCCTAAACCTAACCCTTACCCAAACACTAACACTAACCCTAACCCTAACCCTCACCCTTACCCTAACCGTAACCCTAACCCTAACCCCAACCCTAACCCTAACCCGAACGCTAAACCTAACCCTAACCCTAACCCTCACCCTTACCCTAAACCCAAACCTAACCCTAACCCTAACCCTAACCCTAACCCTTACCCAAACCCT
>JANJXV010000067.1:867500-870000 GCA_024803745.1 Megascapheus bottae | reverse complement strand
ACCCTAACCCTAACCCTAACCATTACCCTTACCCTAACACTAACCCTAACCCTAACCCTTACCCTAACCCTACCCCTAACTAATAACCCTAACTCTAGCCCTAAACCTTACCCTTAACTTAACCCTAAACCTAACCTTAACCCTAACCCTAACCCTAACCCTAACACTTACCCTTACCATAACCCTAACTCTAACCCTAACACTAAACATAACCCTTACCCTAACCTTAACCCTAAACCTAACCCTAATCATAACCTTAACCCTTACTCTTACCCTAACCCTAACGCTAATCCTAACGTTTACCCTGTCCCTAACCCTACCCCTAACCCTCACTAATAATTCTAACCCTAACCCTAACCCTAACCCTTACTCTGACCATAACCCTAACCCGAACCTTAAATCTAAGCCTAACCCTAATCCTAACCCTAACCCTAACACTTACCCTAACCCTAAGCCTAACCCTAACACTTACTCTTACCCTAACCCTAACGCTAACCTTAACCCTAACCCTAACCCTAACCCTAACCCGAACACTTACCCTAACCCTAACCCTAACCTTAACCCTAACCCTATCCCTAAACCTAACCCTTACCCTTACCCTAACCCTAAACGTAACCTTAACCAAAACCCTAACCCTAACCCTAACCCTAACCCTTACCCTTACCCTAACCCTAACCCTAATCTTAACCCTAACCCTAAACCTAACCCTAACCCTTATACTTAATCTAATCCAAAACCTAACCCTAAACCTAACCCTTACCCTAACCCTAACCCTAACCGTAACCCTAAACCTAACCCTAACCCTTACCCTTACCCTAAACCTAACCCTAACTCTAACCCTAACGCTAACCCTTACCAATACCCTAACCCTACCCTTAACCCTAACCCTAACCCTAACCCTTACCTTTACCCTAACCCTAAACCTAACCCTACCCCTACCCCTAACCCTAACCCTTATCTTTACCCTAACCCTAACCCTAACGCTAACCCTAACCCTAACCCAACCTTAACCCTAACCTTAACCCTAACCCTAACCCTAACCCTTACCCTAAACCTAACCATAACCCTAACCCTAACCCTTACCCTTACCCTAACCCTAACCCTAAACCTCACCCTAACACTAACTCTAACCCTAACTCTTACTCTAACGTAACCCTAACCATAACCCTAACCCTTACCCTTACCCTAATCCTAACCCTAACCTTAACCTTAACCTTAACCCTAACCCTAAAAATAACCCTTACCTTACCCTAACCCTAACCCTAAACCTAACCCTAATTCTAACCCTAACCCTTACAGTTAACCTAACCCTAACCCTAAACCTAACCGTAACCCTTACCGTAACCCTAACCCTAACCCCTAACCCTAACCCTAACCCTTACCCTTACAGTTACCCTAAGCCAAAACTTACCCTTACCCTAACCCAAACACTAACCCTAACCCATAACCCTAACCCTAATCCTAACCCTTACCCTTACCCTAACCCTAACCTTAACCCTTAAGCTTATCCTAACCCTAACCCTAACCTTAACCCTAACCCTAACCCTAAAACTAACCCTTACCCTTACGCTAACACTAACCCTAACCCTAAACCTAACCCTAACCCAAACCATTACTCTTAACCTAACCCTAACCTTAACCCTAACCCTAACCCTTACCCTAACCCTAACACTTACTAATAACCCTAACCCTAACCCTAAATCTTACGCTTAACTTAAACCTAACCCTAACACTTACCCTTACCCTAACTCTAACCGTAACCCTAACACTAACCCTTACCCTTACCCTAAAACTAACCCTAAACCTAACCCAAACCCTAACCTTAACCCTTACTCTTACCCTAACCCTAAACCTAATTCTAACCGTTACCCTGTCCCTAACCCTAACCCTAACCCTAATAACCCTAACCCTAACCCTAACCCTTACCCTTACCCAAACCCTAACACTAAACCTAAACCTCACCCTTACCCTAACCCTAACCCTTACCCTAAACCTAACCACTAACCCTAACCCAAACCCTAACCCTTACCCTGACCCTAACCCTAACCCTAAATTTAATTCTAAACCTAACCCTAATCCTAACCCTAACCCTAACCCTTACCCTAACCCTAACCCTAACCCTAACAATAACCCTAACACTTACCCTTACCCTAACCCTAACCCTAACCTTAATCCTAACCCTAAGCCTATCCTTAACCCTTACCCTTAACCTAACCCTAAACCTAACCCTAAACCAAACCCTAACCCTTAACCTAACCCTAACCCTAACCCCTAACACTAACCCTTACCAATACCCCAACCCTAACCTTAACCCTAACCCTAACCCCAAACCTAAACCTAAACGTAAACCTTACCCTAACACTAACCCTAACCCCTAAACCTAATCCTAACCCTTACAGTTACCCTAACCCTAACCCTAAACTTAACCCTAAGCCTAACACTAACCCTAACCCTAACCTAACCCTAATCCTAACCCTAAATCCTAACCCTAACCCTTACC
>JANJXV010000067.1:855000-862500 GCA_024803745.1 Megascapheus bottae | reverse complement strand
AACCCTTACACTTACCCTAACCCTAAACTTAACCCTAACCCTAACCCTTACCCTAACCCTAACCCTAATCCTAACCCTAACTAATAAACCTAATCCTAACCCTAACCCTTACCCTTACCCTAACCCTAACCCTAACCTTACCCCTAACCCTAACCCTAACCCTAACCCTTACCCTTACCCTAACCCTAAACCTAACCCTAACCCAAACCCTAACCCTAACCCTAAGCCTAACCCTAACCCTTACCCTTACCCTAAGCCTAAACCAAACCCTAAGCCTAACCCTAATCCTAACCCTTAACCTTACCCTAACTCTAACCCTAACCTTAACCCTAACCCTAACCCTAATCCTTATCCTTACCCTAACCCTAACCTTAACCCTAACCCTAAACCTATCTCTAACCCTAACCCTAATCCTTACTCTAACGTAAAACTAACCTAAACCTAACCCTAACACTTACCCTTACCATAACCCTAACCCTAACCTTAACCCTAACGCTAACCCTAACCCTTACCCTAACACTAACCCTAACCCTGACCCTAACCCTTACAATTACACTAACCCTAACCCTAAACCTAACCCTAATCCTAACCCTAATCCTAAACCTTACCCTAACCCTAACACTAAACCTAACCCTAACCGTAAACCTTACCCTTACCCTAACCCTAACCCTAACCCTTATCCTAACCAAAACGCTAACACTATGCCTAACCCTAACCCTTACCCTTACCCTAACCATAACCGTAACCCTAACCCTAACCCTAACTCTAACCCTAACCCTAACTAATAACCCTAAACCTAACCCTTACCCTTACCCTTACCCTAACCCTAACCCTAACCTTAACCCTAACCGTAACCCTAACCCTTACCCTTACCCTAAACCTAACCCTTACCCAAACACTAACACTAACCCTAACCCTAACCCTCACCCTTACCCTAACCGTAACCCTAACCCTAACCCCAACCCTAACCCTAACCCTAACGCTTAACCTAACCCTAACCCTAACCCTCACCCTTACCCTAAACCCAAACCTAACCCTACCCCTAACCCTAACCCTAACCCTTACCCAAACCCTACCCCTAACCCTATCACTAACCCTAACCCTTACCCTTATCCTAACCCTAAACCTAACCCTAAACCTAACACTTACCCTTACCCTAATCATAAACCTAACCCTAACTCTAACACTAACACTTACCCTTACCCTAACCCTAAACCTAACCCTAACCCAAACCCTAACCCTAACCCTAAGCCTAACCCTAACCCTTACCCTTACCCTAAGCCTAAACCAAACCCTAAGCCTAACCCTAACCCTAACCCTTAACCTTACCCTAACACTAACCCTAACCTTAACCCTAACCCTAACCCTAATCCTTACCCTTACCCTAACCCTAACCCTAACCCTAACCCTAAACCTAACCCTATCCCTAACCCTAACCCTAATCCTTACTCTAACGTAAAACTAACCTAAACCTAACCCTAACACTTACCCTTACCATAACCCTAACCTTAACCCTAACCCTAACCCTAACCCTTACCCTAACCCTAACCCTAAACCTAACCCTTACAATTACACTAACCCTAACCCTAAACCTAACCCTAATCCTAACCCTAATCCTAAACCTTACCCTAACCCTAACCCTAAACCTAACCCTAACCGTAAACCTTACCCTTACCCTACCCTAACCCTAACTCTTATCCTAACCCAAACGCTAACACTATGCCTAACCCTAACCCTTACCCTTACCCTAACCATAACCGTAACCCTAACCCTAACCCTAACTCTAACCCTAACCCTAACTAATATCCCTAACCCTAAACCTTACCCTTACCCTTACCCTTACCCTAACCCTAACCCTAACCCTAACCCTAACCTTAATCCTAACCGTAACCCTAACCCTTACCCTTACCCTAAACCTAACCTACACAAACACTAACACTAACCCTAACCCTAACCCTCACCCTTACCCTAACCGTAACCCTAACCCTAACCCCAACCCTAACCCTAACCCTAACGCTAAACCTAACCCTAACCCTAACCCTCACCTTTACCCTAAACCCAAACCTAACCCTAACCCTAAACCTAACCCTAACCCTTACCCAAACCCTACCCCTAACCCTAACACTAACCCTAACCCTTACCCTTACCCTAACCCTAAACCTAACCCTAAACCTAACACTTACCCTTACCCTAATCCTAAACCTAACCCTAACTCTAATACTAACACTTACCCTTACCCTAACCCTAACCCCAAACCTAACCCTAACCCTAACCCTAACCCTTACCCTAAACCTAACCCTAACCTAACCCTAAGTAATAACAATAACCCTAACCCTAACTCTTACCCTTAACCTAACCCTAACCCTAACCCTAACCCTAACCCTAACCCTAACCGTAACCCTGTCCTAACCCTAACCCTAATCCTAAACCTAACCCTAACCCTTAGCCTTACCGTAACCCTAAACCTAACCCTAACCCAACCCTAACCCTTACCCTCACCCTCACCCTAACCCTAACCCTAACCCTAAACCTAATCCTTTCCCTAACCCTATCCCTAACCCAAAAACTAACTAATAACCCTAACCCTAAACCTTACCCTTCACGTAACCCTAACACTAACCTTAACTCTAACCCAAACCCTAACCCTAAACCTAACCCTAACACTTACCGTTACCCTAACCCTAACCCTTACCCTTACCTTACCCTAACGCCAACCCTAAATCTAACCCTAACCCTAAACCTAACCCTTATCCTTACCCTAACCCTAACCCTAAACCTTACCCTAACCCTAACCGTAACCCTAATCCTAACTAATAACCCTAACCCTAACCCTAACCCTTACCCTAATCGTAACCCTAACCCTAAACTTAACCCTAACCATAACCCTAACCCTAACCCTTACCCTTACCCTATCCCTAAACCTAAACCTAACTCAAACAGTAACCCTAACTCTAACCCTAACCCGAACCCATAGCCTTACACTAAGCCTAAACCAAACCCTAAGCCTAACCCTAACCCTAACGCTTAATCTTACCCTAACCCTAACCCTAACCCTAACCCTAACCTTTACCCTTACCCTAACCCTAACCCTAACCCTAAACCTAACCCTAATCCTAACCCTAACACTAACCCTTACACTTTCCCTAACCATAACCCTAACCCTTTCCCTTACCCTAACCCTAACCCTAACCCTAACCCTAACCTTAACCCTAACACTAACCCTAACCCTAACACTTACCCTTACCCTAACCCTAACCCTAACCCTAACCCTAACACTAACCCTTACCCTTACCCTAGCCCTAACCCTAAACCTAACCCTAATCCTAAGCTTAACCCTTACTCTTACCCTAACCCTAACCCTAACCTTAACCCTAACCCTAACCCTAAACCTAACCCTTACCCTAACCTAACCCTAACCTTAAACCTAACCCCTAACTCTAACCCTACCCCTAACCCTTACCCTGACCCTAACCCTAACCCTAACCTTAACTCTAACCCTAACCCTAATCCTAACCCTAACCCTAACCCTAACACTTACCCTTATCCTAACCCTAACCCTAACCTTAACCCTAATCCTAACCTTATCCCTACCCCTTACTCTTACCCTAACCCTAAACCTAACCCTAACCCAAACCCTAACCCTAACCCTAACCCTAACCCTTACCCTTACCCTAATCCTAACCCTAAACTTAACCCTAAACCTAACCCTAACCCTAACCCTTAACCTAACCCTAACCCTAACCCTGACCCCTAACCCTAACCCTAACCCTTACCAATACCCTAACCCTAACCTTAACCCTAACCCTAACCCTAACCCTAACCCTTACCCTTACCCTAACCCTAAACCTAACAATAACCCAAACTCTAACCCTACCCCTATGCCTAACCGTAGCCCTTACCCTTACCCTAACCCTAACCCAAACCCTAACCCCAACCTTAACCCTAACCCTAACCCTAACCCTTACCCTTACCCTAACCCTAACCATAAACCTAACCCTAACCCTAACCCTAACCCTTACTCTAACGTAACCCTAAGCCTAACCCTAACCCTTACCCTTACCCTAATCCTAACCCTAACCTTAACCCTAACCTGAACCCTAACCCTTACCTTACCCTAACCCTAACCCTAACCCTAAACCTAACCCTAACCCTAATCCTTACCCTTAACCTAACCCTAACCCTAAACCTAACCATAACCCTTACCCTAACCCTAACCCTAACCCCTAAACCTAACCCTAACCCTAACCCTAAGTCTAACCCTAACCCTAACCAAACCCTTACCCTAAACCTAACCCTAAACCTAACCCTTACCCTTAACCTAACCTTAACCCTAACCGTAACCATTACCCTAACCCTAAACCTAACCCTAACTAATAACCCTAACCCTAACCCTATCACTTACCCTTACCCTAACCCTAACCCTAAACCTAACCCTAAACCAAACCCTAACTCTAACCTAAACCTAACCCTAACCCTAACCCTAACCCTTACCCTTACCCTAACCCTAACTCTAACCCTAACCTTAACCCTACTCTAACGTAACCCTAAACCTAACTCTAACCCTTACCCTTACCTAACCCTAACCCTAACCTTAACCCTAACCTTAACCATAACCCTAACCCTAACCCTTACCCTTACCCTAACCCCAAACATAACACTAACCCTAACCCTAACCCTAACTAATAACCCTAACCCTAACCCTAACCCTCACCCTTACCCTAATCCTAACCCTAACCTAACCCTAACCTTAACCCTAACTCTAACCCTTACCCTTACGCTAACCCTAAACCTAACCCTAAGCCTAACCCTAACCCTAAGCCTTAGCCTTACCCTAACGGTAACCCTAACCGTAACCCCAACCCTAACCGTCAATCTTACCCTTACCCTAACTCTAATTCTAACCCTAACCCTAAACCTAATCCTAACCCTTACCCTAAAGCTTACCCTAACCCTAAACCTAACCCCTAACCCTAACCCTAACCCTAATCCTAATCCTTACCCTTACCCTAACCCTAATCCTAAACTTCACCCTAACCCTAACCCTAACGCTAAACCTTACCCTTACCGTAACCCTAAACCTAACCCTAAACCAAACCCTACCCCTAACCCTAACCCTAACCCTTACCCTAATTCTAACCCTAACCCTAACCCTAACCCTTACCCTAACCCTAACACTAACCCCTAACCCTAACCCTAAACCTAAAATTACCCTTACCCTAACTGTAACGTCAACCCTAACCCTAACCCTAAACCTAACCTTACGCATACCCTAACCCTAAACGGTAACCCTAACCCTAACCCTTACCCTTACCCTAACCCCAAACCTAGCACTAACCCTAACCCTAACCCTAACCCGTACCCTAACCCTTACCCTAACCATTACCCTTACACTAACACTAACCCTAACCCTAACCCTAACTCTCACGGTAACACTAACCCTAACCCTAACACTAACTAATAACCCTAACCCTAACCCTAACACTTACCCTTATCCTAAACCTAACCCTAAACGTAACTCTAACCCAAACCCTAACCCTAACCCTAACCCTAACACTTACCCTTACTCTAACACTAACCCTAACCCTTACCCTAACCCTAACCCTAACACTAACCCTAACACTAACCCTTACCCTAACCCTAACCCTAACCGTAACCCTTACCCTTACCCTAACCCTAAACCTATTCCTAACCCTAACCCTTACCCTTACCCTAACCCTAACCCTAAACCTTACGCTAACCCTAACCCTAACCCTTACCCTAACCTTACCCTAACCCTAAGCCTAACCCTAACACTTACTCTTACCCTAACCCTAACGCTAACCTTAACCCTAACCCTAACCCTAACCCGAACACTTACCCTAACCCTAACCCTAACCTTAACCCTAACCCTATCCCTAAACCTGACCCTTACCCTTACCCTAACCCTAAACGTAACCTTAACCAAAACCCTAACCCTAACCCTAACCCTAACCCTTACCCTTACCCTAACCCTAACCCTAATCTTAACCCTAACCCTAAACCTAACCCTAATCCTTATACTTAATCTAATCCAAAACCTAACCCTAACCCTAACCCTTACCCTAACCCTAACCCTAACCGTAACCCTAAAGCTAACCCTAACCCTTACCCTTACCCTAACCCTAACCCTAACTCTAACCCTAACGCTAACCCTTACCAATACCCTAACCCTACCCTTAACCCTAACCCTAACCCTAACCCTTACCTTTACCCTAACCCTAACCCTAACCCTAACCCAAACCCTAACCCTACCCCTACCCCTACCCCTAACCCTTATCTTTACCCTAACCCTAACCCTAACGCTAATCCTAACCCTAAACCCAACCTTAACCCTAACCTTATCCCTAACCCTAACCCTAACCCTTACCCTAAACCTAACCATAACCCTAACCCTAACCCTTACCCTTACCCTAACCCTAACCCTAAACCTCACCCTAACCCTAACTCTAACCCTAACTCTTACTCTAACGTAACCCTAAGCCTAACCCTAACCCTTACCCTTACCCTAATCCTAACCCTAACCTTAACCTTAACCTTAGCCCTAACCCTAAAAATAACCCTTACCTTACCCTAACCCTAACCCTAAACCTAACCCTAACTCTAACCCTAACCCTTACACTTAACCTAACCCTAACCCTAAACCTAACCGTAACCCTTACCCTAACCCTAACCCTAACCCCTAACCCTAACCCTAACCCTTACCCTTACAGTTAGCCTAAGCCAAAACTTACCTTTACCCTAACCCAAACACTAACCCTAACCCATAACCCTAACCCTAATCCTAACCCTTACCCTTACCCTAACCCTAACCTTAACCCTTAAGCTTATCCTTACCCTAACCCTAACCTTAACCCTAACCCTAACCCTAAAACTAACCCTTACCCTTACGCTAACCCTAACCCTAACCCTAAACCTAACCCTAACCCAAACCATTACTCTTAACCTAACCCTAACCTTAACCCTAACCCTAACCCTTACCCTAACCCTAACCCTTACTAATAACCCTAACCCTAACCCTAAATCTTAGGCTTAAATTAAACCTAACCCTAACACTTACCGTTACCCTAACTCTAACCGTAACCCTAACACTAAAACTTACCCTTACCCTAAACCTAACCCTAAACCTAACCCAAACCCTAACCTTAACCCTTACTCTTACCCTAACCCTAAACCTAATTCTAACCGTTACCCTGTCCCTAACCCTAACCCTAACCCTAACTAATAACCCTAACCCTAACCCTAACCCTTACCCTTACGCAAACCCTAACACTAAACCTAAAGCTTACCCTTACCCTAACTCTAACCCTTACCCTAAACCTAACCACTAACCCTAACCCAAACCCTAACCCTTACCCTGACCCTAACCCTAACCCTAAATTTAATTCTAAACCTAACCCCAATCCTAACCCTAACCCTAACCCTTACCCTAACCCTAACCCTAACAATAACCCTAACACTTACCCTTACCCTAACCCTAACCCT
>JANJXV010000067.1:830000-850000 GCA_024803745.1 Megascapheus bottae | reverse complement strand
CCCTTACCCTAACCCTAACCCTAAACCTAACCCTAACCCTAACCCTAACCCTTACCCTTACCCTAACCCTAACCCTTAACCTAGAGCTTAACCTAACCCTAACCCTAACCCTAACTAATAACCCTAACCCTGACCCCAACCCTTACCCTTACCCTAACCCTTACCCTAACCCTAACCTTAACCCTAACCCTAACCCTAACCCTAACCCTAACCCTTACCGTTCCCCTAACCCTAAACCTAACCCCCCTACCCAAACTGTCAGAGACCAAGGAGTTAAACGGACCCACCCGTAACCTTGAGATTTCCCGTTCTAGTTATTGCAAAAACTCTCCATTCCCCCCCCTCTATACTCCCTTCCTTACACTCAGGGTCTATAAACCCTGCTTTTTTCTTAATAAATGAGACCTTGACGCTACTCAGATTATCTGTGTCTTTCTTTATGCGCCTGGTCTCCTTCCTCTCTTTCCCCCATTGGTTTTCTTCTCTTAGGAGGTGCATCCTCGAGCCTGATGAATAGCTGAACCTTCTGGACGGGGGACCAAACCCTAACCCTAAACCTAACCCTAACACTAACCCATACCATTACCCTAACCCTAACCCTAACCCTAACCCTAATCCTAACCTTAACCCTTACTCTTACCCTAACCCTAACACTAATCCTAACACTTACCCTGTCCCTAACCCTAACCCTAAACCTAACCCCTAACCCTAACCCTAACCCTTACCCTGACCCTAACCCTAACCCTAACCTTAACTCTAACCCTAACCCTAATCCTAACCCTAACCCTAACCCTAACCCTAACACTTACCCTTATCCTAACCTTAACCCTAACCTTAACCCTAACCCTAACCCTATCCCTACCCCTTAACCTTACCCTAACCCTAAACCTAACCCTAACCCAAACCCTAACCCTAACCCTAAACCTAACCCTTACCATTACCCTAATCTTAACCCTAACCTTAACCCTAACCCTAACCGTAACCCTTACCCTTAACCTAACCCTAAACCTAACCCTAACCCTAACCCTTAACCTTACCCTAACCCTAACCCTAAACATAACCCTTTACCTAACCCTAACCCTAACCCTGACCCCTAACCCTAACCCTAACCCTTACCAATACCCTAACCCTAACCTTAACCCTAACCCTAACCCTAACCCTTACCTTTACACTAACCCTATACCTAACCATAACCGAAACCCTAACCCTACCCCTATCCCTAACCCTAGCCTTTACCCTTACCCTAACCCTAACCCTAACCCCAACCTTAACCCTAACCTTAACCCTAACCCTAACCCTAAACCTTACCCTTACTCTAACCCTAACCCTTACCCTAAACCTAACCATAACCCTAACCCTAACCCTTACCCTTACCCTAACCCTAACCCTAAACCTTACCCTAACCCTAACCCTAATCCTAACCCTTACTCTAACGTAAACCTAAGCCTAACCCTAACCCTTACCCTTACCCTAATCCTAACTCTAACCTTAACCCTAACCTTAACCCTAACCCTTACCTTACCCTAACCCTAACCCTAAACCTAACCCTAACCCTAATCCTTACCCTTAACCTAAACCTAACCCTAAACCTAACCGTAACCATTACCCTAACCCTAACCCTAACCCCTAACCCTAACCCTAACCCTACGCCTAACCCTAACCCTAACCCTTACCCTAAACCTAACCCTAACCCTAACCCCTAACCCTAACCCTAACCCTAACCGTTACCCTTAACCTAACCCTAACCTTAACCCTAATCCTAACCCTAACTCTTACGCTTACCCTAACCCTAAACCTAACCCGTAACCCTAACCCTAACCCTTAACCTAACCCTAACCCTAATCCTAACCCTAACCCTAACCCTTACCCTTACCCTAACCCTAACCCTAACCCTAATCCTAAACCTAACCCTAACCCTTACCCTTACCCTAATCCTAACCCTTAACCTTACCCTTACCCTTACCCAAACCTTAACCCTAACCCTAACCCTAACCCTTACCCTTACCTAACCCTAACCCTAACCCTAACCCTTACCCTAATCCTAACCCTAAACCAAACCCTAACTAATTACCCTAACCCTAACCGTAAACCTTACACTTCACCTAACCCTAACCCTAACCTTAACTCTAACTCGAACCCTATACCTAACCCTAACCCTAACACTTAACCTTACCCTAAACCTAACCCTAACCCTTACCCTTACCCTAACCCTAACCCTAAACCTAACCCTAACCCTAACCCTAACCCTTACCCTTACCCTAACCCTAACCCTTAACCTAGAGCTTAACCTAACCCTAACCCTAACCCTAACTAATAACCCTAACCCTGACCCCAACCCTTACCCTTACCCTAACCCTTACCCTAACCCTAACCTTAACCCTAACCCTAACCCTAACCCTAACCCTTACCGTTCCCCTAACCCTAAACCTAACCCCCCTACCCAAACTGTCAGAGACCAAGGAGTTAAACGGACCCACCCGTAACCTTGAGATTTCCCGTTCTAGTTATTGCAAAAACTCTCCATTCCCCCCCCTCTATACTCCCTTCCTTACACTCAGGGTCTATAAACCCTGCTTTTTTCTTAATAAATGAGACCTTGACGCTACTCAGATTATCTGTGTCTTTCTTTATGCGCCTGGTCTCCTTCCTCTCTTTCCCCCATTGGTTTTCTTCTCTTAGGAGGTGCATCCTCGAGCCTGATGAATAGCTGAACCTTCTGGACGGGGGACCAAACCCTAACCCTAAACCTAACCCTAACCCTAACCCTTACCATTACCCTAAGCCTAAACCAAACCCTAAGCCTAACCCTAACCCTAACCCTTAACCTTACCCTAACCCTAACCCTAACCCTAACTAATAACCCTAACCCTAACCCTAACACTTACCCTTCTCCTAAACCTAACGCTAAACGTAACTCTAACCCAAACCCTAACCCTAACTCTAACCCTAACAATTACCCTTACTCTAACACTAACCCTAACCCTTACCCTAACCCTAACCCTAACACTAACCCTAACACTAACCCTTACCCTAACCCTAACCCTAACCTAACCCTTACCCTTACCCTAACCCGAAACCTATTCCTAACCCTAACCCTTACCCTTACCCTAACCCTAACACTAACCTTAACCCTAACTCTAACCCTTACCCTAACCCTAAACCTTACCCTAATTCCAACCCTAACGCTAACCCTAACCCTTACCCTAACCCTAACCCTAACCCCTAACCCTAACCCTAAACCTAAAATTACCCTTACCCTAACTCTAACCTCAACCCTAACCCTAACCCTAAACCTAACCTTACGCATACCCTAACCCTAAACCTAAACCTAAACCAAACCCTAACCGTAACCCTAACCCTAACCCTTACCCTTACCCTAACCCCAAACCTAGCACTAACCCTAACCCTAACCCTAACCCGTACCCTAACCCTTACCCTAACCATTACCCTTACACTAACACTAACCCTAACCCTAACCCTAATCCTTACGGTAACACTAACCCTAACCCTAACACTAACTAATAACCCTAACCCTAACCCTTACCCTTACCTTAACCCTAACCCTAACCCTAACCCTAAACCTAACACTTCCCCTTACCATAAAACTAACCCTAAACCTTACCCTAACCATAACCCTAACACTAACCCTAACCCTAACCCTTACCCTAACCCTAACCCTAACCCTTACCCTTACCCTAACCCTAACAGTAACCCTAACCCTAACCCTTACCGTAACCCTGCCCTAACCCTAACCCTAATCCTAACCCTAACCCTAACCCTTACCCTTACCCTAACCCTAAACCTAACCCTAACCCTAACCCTAACCTTTACACTTACCCTACCCCTAACCCTAACCCTAACCTTAACCCTAACCCTAACCCTTACCCTAACCTTAACCCTAACCATTACTCTAACCCTAACTCTAACCGTAACCCCTAACTTCAACCTTAACCCTAACCTTTACCCTTACCCTAACCCTAACCCTAACATTAACCCTTACCCTAACTCTAAACCTAACCCTAACCCTAACCCCAACCCTAACCCTAAACCTTACCCTAACACTAACCCTAACCCTAACCTTTACCCTAACCCTAACTCTAACCCTACACCTAACCCCTAACCCTAAGCCTAACCCTAAACCTTACCCTTACCCTAACCCTAACCCTAACCTTAACCCTAACCCTAACCCTAACCCTAACCCTTACGCTTACCCTAATCCTATACCTAAACCTAACCAAACCCTAACCCTAACCCTAACCCTTAACCTAACCCTAACCCTAACCCTTACTCTTACCCTAACCCTACCTTAACCCTAACCCTAACCATAACGCTAACCCTTACCCTTACCCTAACCCTAACCCTAAACCTAACCCTAACCCTTACCCTTACCCTAAAGCTAACCCTAAACCTAACCCTAACCCGAACACTAACCCTAAAACTTACCCTCACCCTAACCATAACCCTAACCTTAACCCTAAACCTAAACCTAACCGTAACCCTTACCCTTAACCTAACCCTAAACTTAACCCTAACTGAAATCCTCACCCTCACTCTAACCCTAACCCTAAGCCTAACCCTTACCCTTACCCAAACCCTAACCTTAACCCAAACCTAATCCTAACCCTAACTCTAACCCTTACCCTTACCCTAACCCTAATCCTAACCCTAACCCTAAACCTAACCCTAACCTTAACACTAGCCATTACCCTTACCCTAACCCTAAACCTAACACTAACCCTTACAGTTACCCTAACCCTAACCCTAACCCTAAACCTAACCCTAAACCTAACCCTAACCCTTACCCTTACCCTAACCCTAAACCTAACCTTAACACTAATCCTAACCCTAACCCTAACCCTAACCCTAAACCTAACTCTAACCCTAACCCTAACCATGACCCTAACCCTTACGCTTACCCTAACCCTAACCCTAACCTTAATCCTAACCCTTAACCTTACCCTAAACCTAACCCTTATCCTTACCCTAACCCTAACCCTAACCCTAACCCTAAACCTAACCTTAACACTAACCCTATCCCTTACCCTAACCCTAACCCTAAACCTAACCCTTACCGTTACCCTAACCCTAACCCTAACCCTAACCCTAATCCTAACCCTAATCTTAACCCTTACCCTAACTCTAAATTTACACCTAAACCTAACACTAAACCTAACTATAACCCTAACCCTAACCATGACCCTAACCCTTACCTTTACCCACACCCTAACCCTTACCCTTACCCTAACCCTAACCGTAACCCTTACCCTAACCCTAACCCCTAACCCTAACCCTAACCTTAACCCTTACGCTTACCCTAACCCTAACCGTAACCCTAACACTAACCCTAACCCTTACCCTAATCATAACACTAAGCCTAACCCTAACCCTAACCCTAAACCTAACCTTACCACTAACCCTATCCCTTACCCTTACCCTAACCCTAACCCTAAACTTAACTCTTACTGTTACCCTAACCCTAACCCTAACCCTAATCCTAACCCTAATCTTAACCCTTACCCTAACTCTAAACCTACCCCTAACCCTAACCCTAAACCTAACTCTAAACCTAACCCTAACCATGACCCTAACCCTTACCCTTACCCTAACCCTAAACCTAACCTTAACCCTAACCCTAACCCTTAACCTAACCCTAACCCTAACCGTAAACCTAACCCTTAACCTTACCCTAAAGCTAACCCTAACCCTAACCCCTAACCCTAACACTAACCCTAACCCTAACACTTACCCTTACCCTAACCCTAACCCTAACCGTAACCTTAACCCTTATCCTAACTCTAATCCTAACCCTAAACCTAACCCTTACCCTAACCCTAACCCTAACACTAACACTAATCCTAACCCTAACCCTAATCCTTACCCTTACCCTAACCCTAAACCTAAACCTAACGCAAACCCTAACCCTAACCCTAACCCTTATCCTTACCCTAACCCTAACGCTAACATTAACCCTAACCCTAAGCCTAACCCTTACCCTTATCCTAATCCTAAACCGAACGCTAACCCTAAGCCATACCGTTAACCTAATCCTAACCCTAACCCTAATCCTAAACCTAACCCTAACCCTTACCCTATCCCTAACCCTAACTCCTAACCCTAACCCTAACCCTAACCCTTACCCTTACCCTAACCCTAATGCTAACCATAACCCTAAACCAAACCCTAACCCTATCCCTTACCCTTACTCTAACCCTAAACCTAACCCTAACCCAAACCCTAACCCTTACCCTAACCTTAACCCTACCCTAACTCTAATCCTAACCCCAACCCTAACCCTAACCCTTACCCTAACCCTAACCCTAACCCTAACCCTAAACCTAACCCTAAACCTAACCCTAAGCCTAAACCTAACCTTAACCCTTACCCTTACCCTAACCCTAACCCTAACCTTAACCCTAAACTTAACCCTAAACCTAACCCTTACCCTAACCCTAACCCTAACCCTAACCCTAACCCTTACTCTAACGTAACACTAACCCTAACCCTAACCCTAACACTAACCCTTACCCTAACCCTAACCCTAACCCTAACCCTAACCCAAACCTTACCCTTACCCTAACCCTAACCCTAACCCTAACACTAAACCTAACCCTAACCCTTACCCGTACCCTAAACCTAACATTAACCCAAACCCCAACCCTTACCCTAACCCTAACCCTAACCGTAACGCTAACTAATAACCCTAACCCGAACCCTTACACTTACCCTAACCCTATCCCTATCCTTAACCCTAACCCTAACCCTAACCCTTACTCTTACCCTAACCCTACCCCTAACCCTAAATCTAACCCTTACCCTTACCCTAACCCTAACCCTAATATGAAACCTTAACCTAACCTTAACCCTAACCCTAACCCTAACCCTTACGCTTACCCTAACCCTAACCCTAACCCTAACAGTAACCCTAACCCTTACCCTAATCATAACACTAACCCTAACCCTAACCCTAACCCTAAACCTAACCTTAACACTAACCCTATCCCTTACCCTTACCCTAACGCTAACCCTAAACCTAACCCTTACCGTTACCCTAACCATAACCCTAATCCTAACCCTAATCTTAACCCTTACACTAACTCTAAACCTACCCCTAACCCTAACCGTAAACCTAACTCTAACCCTAACCCTAACCATGACCCTAACCCTTACCCTTACCCTAACACTAACCCTAACCTTAACCCTAAACCTAACCCTTAACCTAACCATAAACCTAACCCTAAACCTAACCCTTAACCTTACCGTAAACCAAACCCTAACCCCTAACCCTAACACTAACCCTAACCCTAACCATTACCCTTACCCTAACCCTAACCCTAACCGTAACGTTAACCCTTATCCTAACTCTAATCCTAACCCTAACCCTATCCCTTACCCTAACCCTAACCCTAACCCTAACACTAATCCTAACCCTAACCCTAATCCTTACCCTTACCCTAACCCTAAACCTAAACCTAACGCAAACCCTAACCCTAACCCTAACCCTTATCATTACCCTTACCCTAACCCTAACATTACCCTAACCCTAAGCCTAACCCTTACCTTTATCCTTATCCTAAACCTAACGCTAACCCTAAGCCATACCGTTAACCTAACCCTAACCCTAACCCTAATCCTAAACCTAACCCTAACACTTACCCTATCCCTAACCCTAACACCTAACCCTAACCCTAACCCTTACCCTTACCCTAACCCTAATGTCAACCTTAACCCTAACCCTAACCCTAACCCTAACCCTAACCCTAACCCTAATCCTAACCCTAATCTTAACCCTTACCCTAACTCTAAATCTACACCTAACCCTAACACTAAACCTAACTATAACCCTAACCCTAACCATGACCCTAACCCTTACCCTTACCCACACCCTAACCCTTACCCTTACCCTAACCCTAACCGTAACCCTTACCCTAACCCTAACCCCTATCCCTAACCCTAACCTTAACCCTTACGCTTACCCTAACCCTAACCGTAACCCTAACACTAACCCTAACCCTTACCCTAATCATAACACTAAGCCTAACCCTAACCCTAACCCTAAACCTAACCTTACCACTAACCCTATCCCTTACCCTTACCCTAACCCTAACCCTAAACTTAACCCTTACTGTTACCCTAACCCTAACCCTAACCCTAATCCTAACCCTAATCTTAACCCTTACCCTAACTCTAAACCTACCCCTAACCCTAACCCTAAACCTAACTCTTACCCTAACCCTAACCATGACCCTAACCCTTACCCTTACCCTAACCCTAAACCTAACCTTAACCCTAACCCTAACCCTTAACCTAACCCTAACCCTAACCGTAAACCTAACCCTTAACCTTACCCTAAAGCTAACCCTAACCCTAAACCCTAACCCTAACACTAACCCTAACCCTAACACTTACCCTTACCCTAACCCTAACCCTAACCGTAACCTTAACCCTTATCCTAACTCTAATCCTAACCCTAAACCTAACCCTTACCCTAACCCTAACCGTAACACTAACACTAATCCTAACCCTAACCCTAATCCTTACCCTTACCCTAACCCTAAACCTAAACCTAACGCAAACCCTAACCCTAACCCTAACCCTTATCCTTACCCTAACCCTAACGCTAACATTAACCCTAACCCTAAGCCTAACCCTTACCCTTATCCTAATCCTAAACCGAACGCTAACCCTAAGCCATACCGTTAACCTAACCCTAACCCTAACCCTAATCCTAAACCTAACCCTAACCCTTACCCTATCCCTAACCCTAACTCCTAACCCTAACCCTAACCCTAACCCTTACCCTTACCCTAACCCTAATGCTAACCATAACCCTAAACCTAACCCTAACCCTATCCCTTACCCTTACTCTAACCCTAAACCTAACCCTAACCCAAACCCTAACCCTTACCCTAACCTTAACCCTACCCTAACTCTAATCCTAACCCCAACCCTAACCCTAACCCTTACCCTAACCCTAACCCTAACCCTAACCCTAAACCTAACCCTAAACCTAACCCTAAGCCTAAACCTAACCTTAACCCTTACCCTTACCCTAACCCTAACCCTAGCCTTAACCCTAAACTTTACCCTAAACCTAACCCTTACCCTAACCCTAACCCTAACCCTAACCCTAACCCTTACTCTAACGTAACACTAACCCTAACCCTAACCCTAACACTAACCCTTACCCTAACCCTAACCCTAACCCTAACCCTAACCCAAACCTTACCCTTACCCTAACCCTAACCCTAACCCTAACACTAAACCTAACCCTAACCCTTACCCGTACCCTAAACCTAACCTTAACCCAAACCCCAACCCTTACCCTAACCCTAACCCTAACCGTAACGCTAACTAATAACCCTAACCCGAACCCTTACACTTACCCTAACCCTATCCCTATCCTTAACCCTAACCCTAACCCTAACCCTTACTCTTACCCTAACCCTACCCCTAACCCTAAATCTAACCCTTACCCTTACCCTAACCCTAACCCTAATATGAAACCTTAACCTAACCTTAACCCTAACCCTAACCCTAACCCTTACGCTTACCCTAACCCTAACCCTAACCCTAACAGTAACCCTAACCCTTACCCTAATCATAACACTAACCCTAACCCTAACCCTAACCCTAAACCTAACCTTAACACTAACCCTATCCCTTACCCTTACCCTAACGCTAACCCTAAACCTAACCCTTACCGTTACCCTAACCATAACCCTAATCCTAACCCTAATCTTAACCCTTACACTAACTCTAAACCTACCCCTAACCCTAACCCTAAACCTAACTCTAACCCTAACCCTAACCATGACCCTAACCCTTACCCTTACCCTAACACTAACCCTAACCTTAACCCTAAACCTAACCCTTAACCTAACCCTAAACCTAACCCTAAACCTAACCCTTAACCTTACCGTAAACCAAACCCTAACCCCTAACCCTAACACTAACCCTAACCCTAACCATTACCCTTACCCTAACCCTAACCCTAACCGTAACGTTAACCCTTATCCTAACTCTAATCCTAACCCTAACCCTATCCCTTACCCTAACCCTAACCCTAACCCTAACACTAATCCTAACCCTAACCCTAATCCTTACCCTTACCCTAACCCTAAACCTAAACCTAACGCAAACCCTAACCCTAACCCTAACCCTTATCATTACCCTTACCCTAACCCTAACATTACCCTAACCCTAAGCCTAACCCTTACCTTTATCCTTATCCTAAACCTAACGCTAACCCTAAGCCATACCGTTAACCTAACCCTAACCCTAACCCTAATCCTAAACCTAACCCTAACACTTACCCTATCCCTAACCCTAACACCTAACCCTAACCCTAACCCTTACCCTTACCCTAACCCTAATGTTAACCTTAACCCTAAACCTAACCCTAACCCTAACCCTTACCCTTACTCTAACCCTAAACCTAACCCTAACCCAAACCCTAAACCTAACCCTAACCCTAACCTTAACCTTACCCTAACTCTAATCCTAACCCCAACCCTAACCCTAACCCTTACCCTAACCATAACCCTAACCCTAACCCTAAACCTAACCCTAAACCTAACCCTAAGCCTAACCCTAACCTTAACCCTTACCCTTACCCTAACCCTAACCCTTACCTTAACCCTAAACTTAACCCTAAACCTAACCCTTACCCTAACCTTAACCATAACCCTAACCCTAACCCGTACTCTAACGTAACCCTAACCCTAACCCTAACCCTAACACTAACCCTTACCCTAACCCTAACCCTAACCCTAACCCAAACCTTACCCTTACCCTAACCCTAACCCTAACCCTAACCCTAAACCTAACCCTAACCCTTACCCATAACCTAAACCTAACCTTAACCCAAACCCCAACCCTTTCCCTAACCCTAACCCTAACCGTAACGCTAACTAATAACCCTAACCCG
Source organism: Megascapheus bottae (assembly GCA_024803745.1). Taxonomy (NCBI): domain Eukaryota; kingdom Metazoa; phylum Chordata; class Mammalia; order Rodentia; family Geomyidae; genus Megascapheus; species Megascapheus bottae. Next base: position 839,073 of record JANJXV010000067.1, on the reverse strand, counting down.
AACCCTTACACTTACCCTAACCCTATCCCTATCCTTAACCCTAACCCTAACCCTAACCCTTACTCTTACCCTAACCCTACCCCTAACCCTAAATCTAACCCTTACCCTTACCCTAACCCTAACCGTAACATGAGACCTTCACCTAACCTTAACCCTAACCCTAACCCTAACCCTTACGCTTACCATAACCCTAACCCTAACCCTAACACTAACCCTAACCATTACCCTAATCATAACACTAACGCTAACCCTAACCCTAACCCTAAACCTAACCTTCACACTAACCCTATCCCTTACCCTTACCCTAACGCTAACCCTAAACCTAACCCTTACCGTTACCCTAACCATAACCCTAATCCTAACCCTAATCTTAACCCTTACACTAACTCTAAACCTACCCCTAACCCTAACCCTAAACCTAACTCTAACCCTAACCCTAACCATGACCCTAACCCTTACCCTTACCCTAACACTAACCCTAACCTTAACCCTAAACCTAACCCTTAACCTAACCCTAAACCTAACCCTAAACCTAACCCTTAACCTTACCGTAAACCAAACCCTAACCCCTAACCCTAACACTAACCCTAACCCTAACCATTACCCTTACCCTAACCCTAACCCTAACCGTAACGTTAACCCTTATCCTAACTCTAATCCTAACCCTAACCCTATCCCTTACCCTAACCCTAACCCTAACCCTAACACTAATCCTAACCCTAACCCTAATCCTTACCCTTACCCTAACCCTAAACCTAAACCTAACGCAAACCCTAACCCTAACCCTAACCCTTATCATTACCCTTACCCTAACCCTAACATTACCCTAACCCTAAGCCTAACCCTTACCTTTATCCTTATCCTAAACCTAACGCTAACCCTAAGCCATACCGTTAACCTAACCCTAACCCTAACCCTAATCCTAAACCTAACCCTAACACTTACCCTATCCCTAACCCTAACACCTAACCCTAACCCTAACCCTTACCCTTACCCTAACCCTAATGTTAACCTTAACCCTAAACCTAACCCTAACCCTAACCCTTACCCTTACTCTAACCCTAAACCTAACCCTAACCCAAACCCTAAACCTAACCCTAACCCTAACCTTAACCTTACCCTAACTCTAATCCTAACCCCAACCCTAACCCTAACCCTTACCCTAACCATAACCCTAACCCTAACCCTAAACCTAACCCTAAACCTAACCCTAAGCCTAACCCTAACCTTAACCCTTACCCTTACCCTAACCCTAACCCTTACCTTAACCCTAAACTTAACCCTAAACCTAACCCTTACCCTAACCTTAACCATAACCCTAACCCTAACCCGTACTCTAACGTAACCCTAACCCTAACCCTAACCCTAACACTAACCCTTACCCTAACCCTAACCCTAACCCTAACCCAAACCTTACCCTTACCCTAACCCTAACCCTAACCCTAACCCTAAACCTAACCCTAACCCTTACCCATAACCTAAACCTAACCTTAACCCAAACCCCAACCCTTTCCCTAACCCTAACCCTAACCGTAACGCTAACTAATAACCCTAACCCGAACCCTTACACTTACCCTAACCCTATCCCTATCCTTAACCCTAACCCTAACCCTAACCCTTACTCTTACCCTAACCCTACCCCTAACCCTAAATCTAACCCTTACCCTTACCCTAACCCTAACCGTAACATGAGACCTTCACCTAACCTTAACCCTAACCCTAACCCTAACCCTTACGCTTACCATAACCCTAACCCTAACCCTAACACTAACCCTAACCATTACCCTAATCATAACACTAACGCTAACCCTAACCCTAACCCTAAACCTAACCTTCACACTAACCCTATCCCTTACCCTTACCCTAACCCTAACCCTAAACCTAACCCTTACCGTTACCCTAACCCTAACCCTAACCCTAATCCTAACCCTAATCTTAACCCTTACACTAACTCTAAACCTACCCCTAACCCTAACCCTAAACCTAACTCTAACCCTAACCCTAACCATGACCCTAACCCTTACCCTTACCCTAACCCTAACCCTAACTTTAACCCTAACCCTAACCCTTAACCTAACCCTAAACCTAACCCTAAACCTAACCCTTAACCTTACCCTCAACCTAACCCTAACCCTAACCCCTAACACTAACACTAACCCTAACCCTAACCCTTACCCTTACCCTAACCCTAACCCTAACCGTAACCTTAACCCTTATCCTAACTCTAATCCTAACCCTAACCCTAACCCTTACCCTAACCCTAACCCTAACCCTAACACTAATCCTAACCCTAACCCCAATCCTTACCCTTACCCTAACCCTAAACCTAAACCTAACACAAACCCTAACCCTAACCCTAACCCTTATCTTTACCCTAACCTAACCCTAACGCTAACCCTAAGCCATACCGTTAACCTAACCCTAACCCTAATCCTAAACCTAACCCTAACACTTACCCTATCACTAACCCTAACCCCTAACCCTAACCCTAACCCTTACCCTTACCCTAACCCTAATGCTAAACTTTACCCTAAACCTAACCCTAACCCTAACCCTTACCCTTACTCTAACCCTAAACCTAACCCTAACCCAAACCCTAACCCTTACCCTAACCCTAACCCTAACCCTAACCCTAACCTTAACCCTACCCTAACTCTAATCCTAACCCCAACCCTAACCCTAACCCTTACCCTAACCATAACCCTAACCCTAACCCTAAACCTAACCCTAAACCTAACCCTACGCCTAACCCTAACTTTAACCCTTACCCTTACCCTAACCCTAACCCTAACCTTAACCCTAAACTTAACCCTAAACCTAACCCTTACCCTAACCCTAACCCTTACTCTAACGTAACCCTAACCCTAACCCTAACACTAACCCTTACCCTAACCCTAACCCTAACCCTAACCCTAACCCAATTCTTACCCTTACCCTAACCCTAACCCTAACCCTAACACTAAACCTAACCCTAACCCTTACCCTAACCCTAACACTAACTCCTAACCATAACCCTAACCCTAACCCTTACCCTTACCCTAACCCTAACCGTAACCCTTACCCTAACCCTAACCCCTAACCCTAATCCTAACCGTAATCCTTACCCTTACCCTAACCCTAACGCTAACCTTAACCCTCACCTTAACCCTAACCCTAACCCTTACACTTACCCTATCTCTAAACCTAACCGTAACCCAAACCCTAACTCTAACCCTAACCCTAACCCTTACACTTACCCTAACCCTAACCCTAACCCTAATCCTTACCCTTACCCTAACCCTAACGCTAACCTTAACCATAACCCTAACCCTAACCCTAACCCTTACCCTTACCCTATCCCTAAACCTAACCGTAACCCAAACCCTAACCCTAACCCTAACACTAACCCTTACCCTTACCCTAACCCTAACCCTAACCCTAACCCTAACCTTAACCCTTACCCTAACTCTAATCCTAACCTTAACGCTAACCCTAACCCTTATCCTAACACTAACCCTAACCCTAAACCTAAACCTAACCCTAAGCCTAACCCTCACCCTAACCTTTACCCTTACCCTAACCCTAACCCTAACCTTAACCCTAAACTTAACCCTAACCCTAACCAAACACTTACCCTTACCCTAACCCTAACCCTAACCCTAAAACTAACCGTAACCCTAACCCTAACCCTTACCCTTACCTTAACCCTAATCCTAAACCTAACCCTAACCTTAACCCTAACCCTTACTCTAACGTAACCCTAACGCTCAACCTAACCCTAACCCCTACCCTTACCCTAACCCTAACCCTAACCTTAACCCTAACCCTTAACCTTACCCTAAACCTAACCCTTATCCTTACCCTAACCCTAACTCTAACCCTAACCCTAACCCTGAACCTAACCTTAACACTAACCCTATACCTTACCCTAACCCTAACCCTAAACCTAACCCTTACCGTTACCCTAACCTTAACCATAACCCTAAACCTAATCCTAACCCTAATCTTAACCCTTACCCTAACCCTAAACCTAACCCTTAACCTTACCCTAACCCTAACCTCAACCCTAACCCTAACCCTAATCCTAACCCTAATCTTAACCCTTACCCTAACTCTAAACCTACCCCTAACCCTAACCCTAAACCTAAATCTAACCCTAACATTAACCATGACCCTAACCCTTACCCTTACCCTAACCCTAACCCAAACCTTAACCCTAACCCTAACCCTTAACCTAACCCTAACCCTAACCCTAACCATGACCCTAACCCTTATCCTTACCCTAACCCTAACCCTAACCCTAATCCTAACCATAATCTTAACCCTTACCCTAACTGTAAACCTAACCCTAACCCTAACCCTAAACCTAACTCTAACCCTAACCCTAACCATGACCCTAACCCTTACGCTTACCCTAACCCTAACCCTAACCTTAACCCTAACCCTTAACCTTACCCTAAACCTAACCCTTATCCTTACCCTAACCCTAACCCTAACCCTAATCCTAACCCTAATCTTAACCCTTACCCTAACTCTAAACCTGCCCCTAACCCTAACCCTAAACCTAACTCTAACCCTAACCCTAACCATGACCCTAACCCTTACCCTTCCCCTAACCCTACCCCAAACCTTTACCCTAACCCTAACCCTTAACCTAACCCTAACCCTAACCCTAAACCTAACCCTTAACCTTACCCTAACCCTAACCTCAACCCTAACCCTAACCCTAATCCTAACCCTAATCTTAACCATTACCCTAACTCTAAACCTAACCCTAACCCTAACCCTAAACCTAACTCTAACCCTAACTCTAACCCTAACCCTAACCCTTACCCTTACCCTAACCCTAACCCTAACCCTAACCCTAATCCTAACCCTAACCCTAACCCTTATCCTAACCCTAACCCTACCCTACCCTTACCCTAACCCGAACCCTTACCCTTACCCTAAACCTAACCCTAACCCTAACCCTTACCCTAACCCTAACCCTAACCCTAACCCTTACGCTTACCCTAACACTAACCCTAACCTTAACCCAACCCTAACCCTAACTCTAACCCTAACCCTAAACCTAACCTTAACACTAACCCTATCCCTTACCCTAACCCTAACCCTAAACGTAACCCTTACCGTTCCCCTAACCCTAACCCTAACCCTAACCCTAATCCTAACCCTAATCTTAACCCTTACCCTAACTCTAAACCTACCCCTACCCCTAACCCTAAACCTAACTCTAACCCTAACATTAACCATGACCCTAACCCTTACCCTTAGCCTAACCCTAACCCAAACCTTAACCCTAACCCTATCCCTTAACCTAACCCTAACCCTAACCCTAAACCTAACACTTAACCTTACCCTAACCCTAACCTCAACCCTAAACCTAACCCTAATACTAACCCTAATCTTAACCCTTACCCTAACTCTAAACCTAAACCTAACCCTAACCCTAAACCTAACTCTAACCCTAACCCTAACCATGACCCTAACCCTTACGCTTACCCTAACCCTAACCTTAACCCTAACACTTAACTTTACCCTAAACCTAACCCTTATCCTTACCCTAACCCTAACCCTAACCCTAACCCTAACCCTAAACCTAACCTTAACACTAACCCTATACCTTACCCTAACCCTAACCGTAAACCTAACCCTTACCGTTACCCTAACCCTAACCCTAACCCTAACCCTAACCCTAATCCTAACCCTAATCTTAACCCTTACCCTAACTCTAAACCTACCCCTAACCCTAACCCTAAACCTAACTCTAACCCTAACCCTAACCATGACCCTAAACCTTACCCTAACCCTAACCGTAACCCTTACCCTAACCCTAACCCCTAACCCTAACCCTAACCTTAACCCTTACGCTTACCCTAACCCTAACCGTAACCCTAACACTAACCCTAACCCTTACCCTAATCATAACACTAAGCCTAACCCTAACCCTAACCCTAAACCTAACCTTACCACTAACCCTATCCCTTACCCTTACCCTAACCCTAACCCTAAACTTAACCCTTACTGTTACCATAACCCTAACCCTAACCCTAATCCTAACCCTAATCTTAACCCTTACCCTAACTCTAAACCTACCCCTAACCCTAACCCTAAACCTAACTCTAACCCTAACCCTAACCATGACCCTAAACCTTACCCTTACCCTAACCCTAACCCAAACCTTAACCCTAAAACTAACCCTTAAGCTAACCCTAACCCTAACCCTAAACCTAACCCTTAACCTTACCCTAACCCTAACCTCAACCCTAACCCTAACCCTAATCCTAACTCTAATCTTAACCCTTACCCTAACTCTAAACCTAACCCTAACCCTAACCCTAAACCTAACCTTAACCCTAATCCTAACCATGACCCTAACCCTTACCCTTACCTTAACCCTAACCCTTAACCTTACCCTAAACCTAACCCTAACCCTAACCCCTAACCCTAAACCTAACCCTTACCCTTACCCTCACCCTAACCCTAACCGTAACCTTAACTCTTACCCTAACTCTAATTCTAACACTAACCCTAACCCTAACCCTTACCCTAACCCTAACCTTAACCTTAACCCTAAACATAACCCTACGCTAACCCTTACCCTAACCCTAAACCTAACCATAAACTTAACGCTAACCCTAACCCTAACCCTAACCCTTATACTTACCCTAACCCTAACCCTAACCCTAACATTAACCCTAACCCTAAGCCTAACCCTTACCCTTATCCTAATCCTAAACCTAACGCTGAAGCTAAGCCATACCCTTACCCTAACCCTAACCATAACCCTAATCCTAAACATAACCCTAACCCTTAACATAACCCTAACCCTAACTCCTAACTCTAACCCTAACCCTTACCCTTACCCTAACCCTAATGCTAACCTTAACCCTAACCCTAACCCTTACCATTACCCTAACCCTAAACCTAACCCTAACACAAAACCTAACCCTTACCCTAACCCTAACCCGAACCCTAACCCTAACCTTAACCCTTACCCTAACTCTAATCCTAACCCTAACCCTAACCCTTACCCTAACCATAGCCCTAACCCTAACCCTAACCCTAAACCTAACCCTAAACCTATCCGTAAGCCTAACCCTAACCTTAACCCTTACCATTACCTTAACCCTAACCCTAACCTTAACCCTAAACTTAACCCTAAACCTAACCCTTACCCTAACCCTAACCCTAACCCTATCCCTTACTCTAACGTAACCTTAACCCTAACCCTAACCCTAACCCTAACCCTTACCCTAACCCTAACCCTAACCCTAACCCTAACCCAAACCTTACCCTTACCCTAACCCTAACCCTAACCCTAACCCTAAACCTAACCCAAACCCTAACCCTTACCCACACCCTAACCCTAACTCCTAACCCTAACCCTAACCCTTACCCTTACCCTAACCCTAACCGTAACCCTTACCCTAACCCTAACCCCTAACCCTAACCCTAACCCTAATCCTTAACCTTACCCTAACCCTAACGCTAACCTTAAACATAACCCTAAACCTAACCCTAACCATTACCCTTACCCTATCTCTAAACCTAACCCTAACCCAAACCCTAACCATAACCCTAACCCAGACCCTTACACTTACCCTAACCCTAACCCTAACCCTAACCGTAACCTTAACCCTTACCCTAACTATAATCCTAACCCTAACGCTAACCCTAATCCTTACCCTAACCATAACCCTAACCCTAAACCTAACCCTAAGCCTAACCCTAACCCTAACGCTTACCCTTACCCTAACCCTAACCCTAACCTTAACCCTAAACTTAACCCTAACCCTAACCTAACCCTTACCCTTACCCTAACCCTAACCCTAACCCTAACCCTAAAACTAACCCTAACCCTAACCCTAACCCTTACCCTTACCTTAACCCTAACCCTAAACCTAACCCTAACCTTAACCCTAACCCTTACTCTAACGTAACCCTAACCCTAAACCTCACCCTAACCCTGACCCTTACCCTAACCCTAAACTTAACCCTAACCTTAACCCTAACCCTAACCCTAACCCTTATACTTACCCTAACTCTAACCCTAACCCTAACCCGACCCTAACCCTAACACTTACCCTTAACCTAACCCTAATCCTAACCCTAACCCTTATTCTAACCCTAAACCTAACCTTAACCCTAACCCTAACCCTAACCCTAACCATTACCCTTCCCCTAACCCTAAACCTAACCCTAACCCAAACCCTAACCCTTACCCTAACCCTTACCCTAACACTAAACCTACCCCTAACACTAACCCTAACCCTAACCCTAACCCTTACCCTAACCCTAACCCTAACCCTAACCCTAAACTAACCATAACACTTACCCTTACCCTAACCCTAACCCTAACAATAACCCTAACCCTAACCCTGATTAACCCTAAACCTTACCCTTACACGAACCCTAGCCCTAACCTTAACCCTAACCCTAAATCTAACCCTAACCCTTACGCTTACCGAAACCATAAACGTAACCCTAACCGAAACCCTAACCCTTACCCTAACCCTAACCCTAACCCTAACCCTTACGCTTACCCTAAACCTAACCCTAACCTTAACCCAACCCGAACCCTAACCCTAACACTAAGCCTTATCCTTACCCTAAACCTAACCCTAACCATAACACTAACCCTTACCCTTACCCTAACCCTAACCCTAACCCTAACCCTAACCCTAAAACTAACTCTAAACCTAACCCTTACTCTAACGTAAACCTAACCCTAAACCTAACCCTAACTCTTACCCTTACCCTAACCCTAACGTTAACCCTAACCTTAACCCTAACCCTAACCCTAACACTTACCCTTACCCTAACCCTAACCCTAACCCTAAACCTAACCCTACCTTAACCATAACACTTACCCTTACCCTAACCCTAACCCTAACCCTAACCCTAACCTAACCCTTTCCCTTACCCTAACCCTAACCCTATCCGTAACCCTTACCCTAACCCTAACCCTAACCTTAACCCTAACCCTAACCCAACCCTAAACCTAACCCTTACCATAACCCTAACTCTAACGTTAACCCTAACCCTAAGCCTAACCATTACCCTTACCCTAACCTTAAACCTAACCCTAACC
>JANJXV010000067.1:817500-825000 GCA_024803745.1 Megascapheus bottae | reverse complement strand
ACCTTAACCCTTACCCTAACCCTAACCCTAACCTTAACCCTAACCCTAACCCTAACCCTAACCCTTACCCTAACCCTAACTCTAACGTTAACCCTAACCCTAAGCCTAACCATTACCCTTACCCTAACCTTAAACCTAACCCTAACCCAAACCCCAACCCTAACCCTAACCCTAACCCTTACCCTAACCCTAACCCTAACCCTAACTCTTACCCTAACCCTAACCCTAACCCTTACCCTTACCCTAACTCTAACTAATAACCCTAACCCTAAACCGGATTAAACCCTTACCCTAACCCTAACCCTAACCTTAACCCTAACCCTAAATCTACCCCTAACCCTTACGCTTACCGTAAACCTAAACCTAACCCTAACCGAAACCCTAAATCTTACCCTAACCCTAACCCTAACCCTAACCCTTACACTTACCCTAACCCAAAATCTAACCTTAACCCAACCCTAACCCTAACCCTAACCCTAACCCTAAGCCTTATCCTTACCCTAACCCTAACCCTAACCCTAACCCTAAACCTAACCCTAACCCTAACACTAAACCTTACCCTTAACCTAACCCTAACCCTAACCCTTACCCTTACCCTAACCCTAACACTAACGCTAACTCTATCCCTATCCCTAACCCTTACCTTAATAATAACCCTAACACTAACCCTTACCCTAACCCTAACCCTAACTCTAACTAATAACCCTAACCCTAATTAACCTTAACACTTACCCTTAACCTAACCCTAACCTAACCTTAACCCAACCCTAACCCTAACCCTAACAATTAGCCTTACCCTAACCCTAACCCTAACCATAAATCTAAACCTAACCCTAATACTAACCCTTACCCTTACCCTAACCCTAAACATAACACTAACCCTTACAGTTACCCTAACCCTAACCCTAACCCTAACCCTTACCCTTACCCTAACCCTAATCCTATCCCTAACCCTAATCCTAACCCTAATCCTAACCCTAATCCTAACCCTAACCCTAACCCTTATCCTAACCCTAACCCTACCCTAACCCTAACCCTTACCCTTACCCTAAACCTAACCCTAACCCTAACCCTTACACTAACCCTAACCCTAACCCTAACCCTTACCCTTACCCTAATCGTAACCCTAACCTTAACGCTAAACCTAACACTAACCCTAAACCTAACCCTTAACCTTACCCTAAACTTAAACCTAAACCTAACCCAAACCCTAACCCTTAACCTTATCCTAACCCTAACCCTAACCCTTACCCTTACCCTAATCGTAACCCTAACCTTAACGCTAAACCTAACCCTAACCCTAAACCTGACCCTTACCCTTACCCTAACCCTAACCCTTACCCTTACCCTAACCCTAACCCTAACCTAACACTTACCCTTACCTTAATCCTAACCCTAACCCTAACCCTAACACTTACCCTTACCCTAACCCTAACCCTAACCTTAACCTTAACCCTAAACCTAACCCTATGCTAACCCTTACCCTAACCCTTACCCTAACCCTAACCCTAAACCTAACCGTAAACCAAACTCTTACCCTAACCCTACCCCTAAACCTAACCCTTACCCTAACCCTTACCCTTACCCGAACTGTAACCCTAACCCTAAACCTAACCCTAACCCTAATCCTAACCCTTACCCTTACCCTAACCCTAAACCTAACCCTAACCCTAACCCTAACCCTTACCCTAAACCTAACCCTAACTCTTACCCTTACCATAACCCTAAACCTAAACTTAACCCTAACCCTAACCCTAACCCTAACCTTAACCCTTACCCTTACCCTAACCCTAAACGTAACCCTAACCCAAACCCTAATCCTAAACCTAACCCTAACCCTTACCTTTACCGTAACCGCAACCCTAACCCTAACCCTAAACCTAACCTTAACCCCTACCTTACACTAACCCTAAACCTAACCTTAACCCTAACCCTAACCCTTACCCTAACCCTAAACTTAACCCTAACCTTAACCCTAACCTTAACCCTAACCCTTACCCTTACCCTAACTCTAACCCTAACCCTAACCCTACCCTAACCCTAACACTTACCCTTAACCTAACGCTAATCCTATCCCTAACCCTAACCTAACCCTTACCCTTACCCTAACCCTAACCCTAACCCTTACCCTTACCCTAACCCTAACACTAATCCTTACCCTAACCCTATCCCTAACCCTTACCCTTATCCTAACCCTAACCCTAACACTAACCCTTAACCTAAACCTAACTCTAACCCTAACCCTAACCATAAACCTAACCCTTACACTTACCCTAACCCTATCCCTAACCCTAAACCTTACCCTAACCCTAACTCTAACTAATAACCCTAACCCTCATTAACCTTAACACTTACCCTTACCCTAACCCTAACCCTAACCTTAATCCTAACACTAAACCTAACCGTAAACCTTACCCTTAACCTAACCCTAAACCTAACCCTAAACGAAATCCTCACCCTTACCCTAACCCTAACCCTAAGCCTAACCCTTACCCTTACCCTAACCCTAACCTTAACCCAAACCTAATCCTAACCTTAACCCTAACCCTTACCCTTACCCTAACCCTAATCCTAAACCTAACCCTAAACCTAACCCTAACCCTAACACTAGCCTTTACCCTTACCCTAACCCTAAACCTAACACTAACCCTTACAGTTACCCTAACCCTTACACTAACCCTAAACCTAAACTTAACACTAATTCTAATCCTAACCCTAACCCTAACTCTAATCCTAACCCTAACCCTAACCCTTATCATAACCCTAACCCTACACTAACCCTAAGCCTGACCCTAACCCTTACCCGTACTCTAAACCTAACCCTAACCCTAACCCTTACCGTTACCCTAACCCTAACCCTAACCCTAACCCTAACCCTAACGCTTTCCCTTACCCTAAGCCTAAATCAAACCCCAAGCCTAACCCTAACCCTAACCCTTAAACTTAACCTAACCCTAACCCTACCCCTAACCCTAACCAGAACAAATAAGCCTAACCCTAACCCTAACCCTAACCCTTACCCTAAACCTAACCCTAACCCTAACCCTAACTAATAACCCTAACCCTAACACTAACCCTTACACTTATCCTAAACCTAACCCTAAACCTAACCCTAACTCAAACCCTAACTCTAACCCTAACCCTAACCCTAACACTTACCCTTACTCTAACACTAAACCTAACCCTTACCCTAACCCTAACCCTAACACTAACCCTAACCCTAACCCTTACCCTAACCGTAACCCTAACCCTAACCCTTACACTTACCCTAACCCTAACCCTAACCCTAAACCTAAACCTAACCTTAACTCTTACCCTAACGGTAACATTAACCCTAACCCCTAAACCTAACCCTAACCCTAAACCTTACCCTTACCCTAACCCTAACCCTAACCCTAACCCTAACCCTTACCCTAACCCTAACACTAACCCTATCCCTAACTAATATCCCTAACCCTAACACTTACCCCTACCCTAACCCTAACCCTATCCTTAACCCTAACCCTAACCCTAACCCTAACCTTACCCTTACCCTAAACTTAAACCTAACCCTAACCCTAACACTTACCCTAACCCTAAACCTAACCCTAACCCCTACCCCAAATCTAACCCTAAAACTAACCCTAACCCTAACCCTTACCCTAACCATAACCCTCACCCTAACCCTAAACCTAACCCTAAACCTAACCCTAAGCCTAACCCTAACCTTAACCCTTACCCTTACCCTAACCCTAACCCTAACCTTAACCCTAAACTTAACCCTAAACCTAACCCTTACCCTAACACTAACCCTTCCTCTAACGTAACTTAACCCTAACCCTAACCCTAACCCTTACCCTAACCCTAACCCTAACCCTGACCCAAACTTTACCCTTATCCTAACCCTAACCCTAACCCTAAACCTAACCCTAACCCTTACCCTAACCCTAACCCTAACTCCTAACCCTAACCCTAACCCTAACCCTTATCCTTACCCTAACCCTAACAGTAACCCTTACCCTAACCCTAACCCCTAACCCTAACCCTAACCCTAATCCTTACCCTTACCCTAACCCTAACGCTAACCTTAACCATAACCCTAACTCTAACCCTAACCATTACCCTTACCCTATCCCTAAACCTAACCCTAACCCAAACCCTAAACCTAACCCTAACCCTAACGCTTACCCTTACCCTAACCCTAACCCTAACCCTAACCCTAAGCCTAACCCTAACCCAAACCCTTAACTTACCCTAACCCTAACCCTAACCTTAACCCTAAACTTAACCCTAACCCTAACCTAACCCTTACCCTTACCCTAACCCTAACCCTAACCCTAAAACTAACCCTAACCCTAACCCTTACCCTTACCTTAACCCTAACCCTAAACCTAACCCCAACCTTAACCCAAAACCTTACTCTTACGTAACCCTAACCCTAAACCTAACCCTAACCCTTACCCTTACCCTAACCCTAAACTTAACCCTAACCTTAACCCTAACCTTAACCCTAACCCTTACCCTTACCCTAACTCTAACCCTAACCCTAACCCTACCCTAACCCTAACACTTACCCTTAACCTAACGCTAATCCTATCCCTAACCCTAACCTAACCCTTACCCTTACCCTAACCCTAACCCTAACACTTACCCTAACCCTAACCCTAACCTTAACCCTAACGCTAACCCTAACCCTAACCATTACCCTTACCCTAACCCTAAACCGAACCCTAACCCAAACCCTAACCCAAACCCTAACACTTACCATAACCCTAAACCTAACCCTAACACTAACCCTAACCCTAACCTTAATTCTTAGCCTAACCCTAACCCTAAACCTCACCCTAACTCTTACCCTAACCCTCACCCTCACCCTAACCCATACCCTTACCCTAACTCTAACTAATAACCCTAACCCTAACTCTGATTAAACCTAACCTTTACCCTTACCCGAACTCTAACCCTAACCTTAACCCTAACCCTAAATCTAACCCTAACCCTTACGCTTACCGTAACCCTAAACGTAACCCTAACCGAAACCCTAACCCTTACCCTAACCCTAACCCTAACACTAACACTAACACTTTCCCTAACCCTAACACTAACCCTAACGCTAAAACTAACCCTAACCCTAACCCTAAGCCTTAACCTTACCTTAACCCTAACCCTAAACCTAACCCTAACCCTAAACCTAACCCTTACTCTAACGTAAACCTAACCCTAAGCCTAACCCTAACTCTTACCCTTACCCTAACCCTAACCTTAACCCTAACCTTAACCATAACCCTAACCTTAACACTTACCCTTACCCTAACCCTAACCCTAACCTAACCCTTACCCTTACCCTAACCCTAACCCTAACCATAACCCTTACCCTAACCCTTACCCTAACCCTAAACCTGAACCTAACCCTTACGCTTACCCTAACCCTAACCCTACCTTAACCCAACCCTAACCCTAACCCTAACCCTAACCCTAACCCTAAGCCTTATCCTTACCCTAACCCTAACCCTAACCCTAACACTAACCCTTACCCTTACCCTAACCCTAACCCTAACCGTTACCCTTACCCTAACCCTAACACTAACCCTTACCCTAACCCTATCCCTAACCCTTACCCTTATCCTAACCCTAACCCTAACACTAACCCTTAACCTAAACCTAACTCTAACCCTAACCCTAACCATAAACCTAACCCTTACACTTACCCTAACCCTAACCCTAACCCTAAACCTTACCCTAACCCTAACTCTAACTAATAACCCTAACCCTCATTAACCTTAACACTTACCCTTACCCTAACCCTAACCCTAACCTTAACACTAACACTAAACCTAACCGTAACCCTTACCCTTAACCTAACCCTAAACCTAACCCTAACCGAAATCCTCACCCTTACCCTAACCCTAACCCTAAGCCTAACCCTTACCCTTACCCTAACCCTAACCTTAACCCAAACCTAATCCTAACCTTAACCCTAACCCTTACCCTTACCCTAACCCTAATCCTAACCCTAACCCTAAACCTAACCCTAACCCTAACACTAGCCTTTACCCTTACCCTAACCCTAAACCTAACACTAACCCTTACAGTTACCCTAACCCTTACCCTAACCCTAAACCTAACCTTAACACTAATTCTAAACCTAACCCTAACCCTAACTCTAATCCTAACCCTAACCCTAACCCTTATCATAACCCTAACCCTACACTAACCCTAACCCTGACCCTAACCCTTACCCTTACCCTTACCCTAAACCTAACCCTAACCCTAACCCTTACCCTAACCCTAACGCTAACCTTAACTAATAACCCTAACCCTAACCCTTACCCTTACCCTAATCGTAACCCTAACCTTAGCGCTAAACCTAACCGTAACCCTAAACTTAACCCTTACTCTTACCCTATCCCTAAACCTAAACCTAACCCAAACTCTAACATTTACCCTTACCCTCACCCTAACTCTAACCTAACACTTACCCTTACCTTAACCCTAACCCTAACCCTCACCCTAAACCTAACCCTTACCCTTACCCTTACCCTAACCCTAACCCTAACCTTAACTCTAACACTAAATCTAACCCTAACCCTTACCCTAACCCTAACCCTAAACCTAACCCTAACAGGAACCCTAACCCTTACCCTAACCCTAACTCTAACCCTAACCCTAACCCTTATCCTTACCCTAACATTAACCCAACCCTCAACCTAACCCTAACCCTAAGCCTTATCCTTACCCTAACCCTAACCGTACACCTAACCCTAACCCTAACCCTAACCTTAACCTTGCCCTAACCCTAACCCTAACCCTTACCCTTACCCTAACACTAACAATAACCCTAACCCTGACACTATCCCTAACCCTTACCCTTATCCTAACCCTAACCCTAACCCTAACCCTTACCCTAAACCTAACTCTAACCCTAGCCCTAACCCTAACCCTAACCCTAAACTTAACCTTAACCCTAACCCTAACCCTAACCCTAAACCTTACCCTAACCCTAAATCCTAACCCTAACCCTAACCGTAACCCTTACCCTTACCCTAACCCTAAGCGTAACCCTTACCCTAACACTAACCCCTAACCCTAACCCTAACCCTTACCCTTACCCTAACCCTAACGCTAACCTAAACCCTAAACCTAACCCTAACCCTAACCCTTACTCTTACCCTAACCCTAAACCTAACCCTAACCCAAACCCCAACCCTAACCCTAACGCTAACCCTTACCCTTACCCTAACCCTAACCCTAACCCTTACCCTAACATTAACCCTTACCCTAAGTCTAATCCTAACCCTATCCCTAACCCTAACCCTTACCATAACCCTAACCGTAACCCTAACCCTAAACCTAACCCTAAGCCTAACCCTAACCTTAACCCTTACCCTTACCCGAACCCTAACCCTAACCTTAACCCTAACCTTAACCGTAACCGTAACCCTAACCCTAACCCTTACTCTTACCCTAAACCTAACCCTAACTTTAACCCTAAAACTAACCCTAACCCTAACCCTAACCCTT